>JAHHZJ010003876.1:0-75151 GCA_021437245.1 Aegilops speltoides | reverse complement strand
CCGTAACCTTTGACAAAGAGGACCAACTTTAGTCAGATAAGTGTACCAGATGTTCCCTTCAAAATGGCTAATTGTTGGCGCCTTCCCGCTCAATATTTGGGAAGAGGCCCAGGGCCTTCGCCTATAAATAGGACTAGCCACCCACATGGTAGAGGCATCTTGATAAGCATCTAGAGAGCAACCTGAGAGAGAGAGAGAGAGAGAGAGAGAGAAGCGACTGAACTCCCCCTAGTAGTTCATCACACCAGCCAAGAACAGACCCTCGCGAGGCTGTTCTTCCTTGTATTGTTCATCATCAGCCCAAGAGGCAATCCACCACACCACACACTGGAGTAGGGTATTACACCACAATGGTGGCCTGAACCAGTATAAACACTGTGTCTCTTGTGTTGTTCTTTTCATAGCTTAGATCCTAGCATGGCAGTGGGGTGCAGGTAGGTAGTGGGTGAGATCTCCGCGCGCACCCCAGTGTTCGAACCTCAAGGGTCTGCCGGAACCCGAAATCAGACAGCACGGTCATTGTAGTTGAGCGCAAGGAGGAAGGCAAAGCGCTACCTGTCTAGAGATCCGTATATTACCTGAGCAAAGTACTGTCGGCCTCCAAGTAGAACTACCCCCACTACCAGAAGATGTGCTACGGCGTGCACTTTGCCGCAAAGAAATTGAAGCCTTACTTCTAGGAGCATCCAATCACTGTGGTTTGCACAGCCCCACTAGCTGAGATCATTGGAAGCCGAGATGCTTCTGGCCGAGTGGCCAAATGGGCCATTGAGCTGGCTCCCTACACCATCTACTACCAGCCCCGCACCGCCATCAAGTCACAAGCACCGCCACTTTCTCGCCGACCGGGCCGAGACCAAAGACTCGCCATGGCCGCCCGACTCCACCCATTGGCGGATGCATTTCGACGGCTCCAAGATGCGCATAGGCTTGGGAGCCGACATTGTCCTCACTTCACCCAAAGGGGACAAGCTCAGATATGCGCTGCAGATCCATTTCGCCTCCTCCAATAACTTCGCTGAGTATGAGGCGCTCATTCACGGGCTCCGGCTTGCCAAAGAGCTTGGCATTTGACGGATCCTGTGTTATGGCGACTCCGACTTAGTGGTCCAGCAGTCATCTGGCGACTGGGACGTCAAGGATGCAAACATGGCGAGCTACCGTTTCCTTGTACAGCAACTCAGCGGATACTTCGAGGGGTGCGAGTTCCTTCACGTGCCAAGAAATGACAACGACCAAGCAGACGCCCTGGCACTAATCGGCTCCACCCGCCAAGCAATACCATCTGGCGTCGCACTTCGGCGCCTTCTCAAGCCGTCTGTCAAACCTTCACCAGAATCAGACTCCATCTTTGTGCTGGCTCCCCCCGAAGAAGTCGGATCCGACTCAAGAGCCCCAGCAGACGGCACGAGAATCCTTACAAATAACTCCAAGAACGCCAGAAGTCAAAGCTGCCCGGACTTCGTAACCTGCCCGGATCAGCAAGACCATCCAAGAATCTAGAACTCGGACCGGGGACTACACCAGTCAGCCCGGGGACTTCATCAATCCAGCAAGCGGCCGCGGACTTCAGCCCGCCGCCTCCCAACCCAAATTACCGTCCAAGTCGCAAAGATCGGGCAAATGAACAAATAGCAGCACCCTCATGGGCCCCGCCCATCCTTAAGTTCCTAGTGAGCAAAGAGCTGCCAACCGATGAAATCTTGGCTCGGCAAGTACAACGCCAAGCGGCAGCCTACACCATAGTCAACAGAGAGTTGGTCAAAAGATCACCGGTGTCTACCAAAGACAAGGCCGAGCCGCAGCAAGTCCAAGCAATTCTCAGAGACATCCATCAAGGCGAGTGCGGCCACCATGCGGCTTCAAGAGCACTCGTCGCCAAAGCCTTTCGATATGGTTTTGTCGGTGTACTAAAGTAGGGGGTACCTTTTGTAACCCGAACTTGTGCATCGGGCAACATGCACCTCAAGGGCAAGGCTTGCCGGACGCCCGCAAGGCTCCCCACCATTCTTTATTACCGCCGCTCAAGAACAAAGTACTAGCTAAGAATGACGAAGGCCCGGCAAGAGGAGCTTGCCGGAAGGCCAACCAAGGCCTCACTGAAGACTTGCCGCTACGCCCGCCCGGCAGCACCCGGACGGCCGCGAGCTTGCCAAGCACAATAAGAGAAGGGTCAGCGGCAAGGCACTTGCCGCGCAAGGTTGCCACCCACACTCCAAATAAGCACCCAAAGGGCGCGGTCGTCACAAGGCCATCCCAAGGGCACGTGGCGGGCAAGACGCATCCATGCGGAGCGAGGTGGCAAACGGAGCTGATGAAGCGCCATCGCGGGCAACCGTGGCTCACTTAACGTCACCTCCTCCCGTGACTGCTATAGCGGCCGGACGGGCATTTAATGCCCTTGTCCCCGCCGTCGAGTTAGGTAGGGCACTGCTAAGATCGCTGTACCAACCTGTGTTTTTACCTTTCTACCCCCTCTTCCTACGCCACCAGGGTACCCCTTCGACTATAAAAGGAGGCCCATGCGCACGAGTGGGGGTTCGGTTCATTCGAGACCCACAAGACCACTCATACGCCGCACGCCGAGCAGGATCAAATAACAAACACAAAGCAGCAGAGGTGTTATCTCTCCGGAGAGCCCCGAGCTGGGTAAAGATCGCCTGTCTCACAAGGCCGACTCGATCCGCTCAAAGACGATCCCCGCCTCCCTTGCCGAACTGCATAAGGGGCCCCAAAGGTTCTATAGGTGCTCGAGGCCACAGAGATATGCCCCGACATGTTTCTTCTGGCCGACTGCCCTAGAAGAGGCCAAAGAATTAGTCCAAAAGTGCAAAGGGTGCCAGATGTTCCGCTCCAAGCCACATCAACCGGCTTCCGCACTCAAGACTATCCCCATCGCCTGGCCCTTTGCGGTTTGGGGCCTGGACATGGTGGGACCATTCAAAACAGCACGAGGCGGCCTAACCCACTTACTTGTCGCGGTGGACAAGTTCACCAAGTGGATAGAAGTAAAGCCCATCAAGAAGTTGAATGGTCCGACTGCAGTGACTTTCATCACCGACATCACAACTCGGTACGGCATGCCGCACAGCATCATCACCGACAATGGCACAAATTTTGCCAAAGGTGCCTTGGCCCATTTCTGTGCAACATAGGGCATCCGACTGGACTTAGCGTCCGTTGCCCACCCACAGTCAAATGGCCAGGTAGAGCGAGCAAACGGCCTCATCCTGTCTGGCATCAAGCCTCGAATGGTCAAACCACTGGAGCGTTCGGTCGGCTGTTGGCTTGATGAGTTGCCAGCCGTCCTCTGGAGTCTGCGCACGACCAAAAACAAGTAAACCAGCTTAACACCTTTCTTCCTCGTCTACGGTGCTAAAGCCGTCATCCCGATGGACATAGAGTTTGACTCTCCGTGAGTCACTATGTACACCGAGGAGGAAGCAGAAGAAGCACGTCAAGACGGTGTCGATCTGCTGGAACAGAGCCGGCTGTTGGCACTCAGCTGGTCCAAAGATCTACCAGCAGAGCTCAGGCCGATACTACAACAGAAGGTCGCCGAGATCGCTCCAAGAGGGCGACCTTGTGCTTCGAAAGTGATCCAGCAACAGCCGCCAAGACAAGTCGCTTGCCGCCTTTGGGAAGGCCCCTTCATTATCGCAAAGTGTCAAGTAACGACCTTACTACCGATCGATGCTCAAAAGCCCCGAGCACGCAAGAGGGACGACTCCGGCAAAGAGACAGAACGCCCATGGAATGCAAATCTTCTCCGAAGATTTTACAATTGATGCAGTATGTACCATGCTACCCTTTGTATTAAAGTACCAAGACTTCGGGCCCCCCGAGACGAGCTCGGGGACTACCCTTTTTGTTATCTGTATGATAAGAATTATGCCTTCGAGTATGCTACTCTTTGTTATTCCGCTTGGCACCGGGCTCGACAAATCGCCCGGGACTCGCCATTTTGCGCTTATGGAATGCTTCCTCAATGGACAAGTAGTGTGTGGTGCCTAAGCCGTCTCATGTCAGAAGCCGCAGCTCGCAGAGCGACTGTTTGGAGGACAGGAGTAAGGAAGAATGGGCGTCCGCATGAAAAATGGCTAAGGACTCAAAGCATAAACATAGCTTAAGCCGGCTTCCAGCCTCTCTTAGCAAAGCCGACTCTTGAGCAGTCGGCTTGCCGCTTTCTATCCAACTTGTTAGAAAGACTCTAAAAAATGGCCGAATACTTGCCTCCCCAAAGTAGCCAAGCACTTGATCCAGTGGCAGTCCGTAGAACGGTTGTCCGTCTGGCAAGGCGTCAACTAAGTGAAGGCGGCAAAGGAAGAAGCCAAAGGAGCAATAAGCAAGGAAAGATAGAACTCGGATAAATATTTACATAACATAGGCCCTTGGCCGAATCTTCAAGCAGGTGTTCAAAATACACCCCGCGGGTGGAATTGTTCGAATTAACAAGTTCTTCAAAGACTACTAAAGCAGATAAAATGAAGGCACGACGGCAGCCTAGGAAGCGGCAGATGGGTTCGGAGGGTTGGAAGTGACGGCGGTGTCAGCGTCGGGCGCCGGCCGACAGCCTCGCTTGATCGCCTCCCAGGCCGGGCGCCCTTGTCGGGCGCGCTCCGTCTGCTGGAGGCACAGTTGAGCTGAGGCTAGTCGCCTGCTCCGCCTTCTGGCGCCTCTGTCTCGCCTCCCTCCTCGGCGCTGGAACCGATCACCTCCGCCGAGTCCTCATCATAGTCCGGGTTCATCCCGAACCACTCCGGCGGTGCCTCCCCGCCGTCTTCAGCCAGATCCGGGATGAAGACGCTGGTGTCTACGTAGTCGGCGATCGCTGCCAGACGCCAACGACGAGGGCGCCTTCCACAAGTTTATCAGCTCCGGCCTCGTCGACCGAATGCGCTACCGATCCAGTCCAGCCTCGATACCACGCTGACGAATTCCAAGGCCCGCGGCCCTCCACCAATTTCCGATTTACCTCTAGCCGTGAGTTCCAAGCCTCAAGACGATCAGCCGCGACCTCTAGCCAGTCGGCAGTCCGACTGGGAGTGCGTAGAACCGGCATGTCGGGCCACAGGGCAGCAACCGCCTGAGTGCCGACACGTTGAAGCTGGCGCAGCGTCCGATGGGCCGGCCGCAGATGAGCCTCGATGCTCAGAAGCTGCTCATCGAGGGTCCGGGGGGCGTTGGTGGCGATCTCCTCATCATTTGCCCTTTGCACCTCGCGATCAGCCTCGATGGCCTGAGTGACCGCCTGCGAGTGGCCAGGGAAGAAGTCTGCCAAGACGAAAAAAGAAGCATGTCAAAAAATCAGGAGTCAGCCCGACCCATAGTCGGTGGCTCAAAGAAAGAAAGAAAGTAAAGAAACTCACCGTCGATGATGTCCTCAATCTCATGGAAGCCGGAGGTCAGCAGTGCCTCCTTGTCGGGTCCAGAGAAGCGCCGCTTTCAACTCGCCAGAGAGCGCTTCTTTCTTCTCCGCCTCGTCCTGCGCCTTCTTGAGCAGCTCCCTTTGCTCCGCCAGCTTTGCGGCCAGCAGGTCGCGCTTTGCGGCGAGCTTGCTGCACTCCTCCCCCTTGGCATGCAAGGCGGTGTTGGCTTTGCCCAGCTGCTCCTGAAGAGTGGCGTTGGCCCCTGAAGAACCAAAAGGAAAAAGACGTTAAGTCGTCAACAAAGATGGTCGCTGGGAAGATCCGGCCCGACTGCTCAGTAGTCGGCCCGAATCTCGGGGACTACAGCCAGCGGGTGCGCCAGCGTGCCCCCGTGAACAGGGAGGACTCACTCCGGCTCTCCGACAAGTCGGCAGTCTGCTTGCCCAGCTCCGCAACATTGCAGTTGAAGGCAGTGGCGCGGAGGTTGTGATACTCCTGTGATAAGAATTTTAGAATAAGGTAAATATTTGGAACTCTCTAGATGGAGTTCCAAGCCGCCTGCTCAGCAGCCGGCCCGAAACTCGGGACTACACCCAGTGGGTGCGCTGGCATGCCCCCATAGAGAAGAACAAGGAAAAATAATGTCAAAAATGAAAGCATACCCGGACGGCTACTCGCGACGCCAGATGCGCCTTGGTGCAATTCTGGATGGCATCGCATTCGGCTCGCAGTTTCGCCTGAACATCCAGAAGCGCCTGGTTCAGCGGGCCTGTGCCCCCTCCTCCCACCAACCCAACGGGCGCGGCACTCGTCGCCTCAGCGTTTGGGATGGCCGAGCTGGCGGCGCCGGTCACCAAGGGGCGTGGCGTCAAAGTCGCCTTCTCAAGGCGGCGGCGTGCAGGCGAGGCGACTTGAAGGAGCAGCCTCGCCACGGACTCGTCCTCAGTCGGCAGCACCGGCGGGCCCGGCGGCTGTTTACCTCACGTGCACCCAGACGGCGGCGGAGGCGGCGGTGGCAGCACGGCCGTGTCCGACATAGAGGCCTCGCCGCTTCCTTTCTCCATGATGGGGTTCTCGCCGCCGGCTTCCCAGTGTGCCCCGTGAACTCCAGGGGCGGCCGCGGGGAGTTCAGCAGGATGACGAGCAACACCGATTAGCGGTGCGCAGCCTCCTCAGCTCGCCGCGTTGCCGCGACGGCGGCTTTGGCCTCATCCAGCTTCCTCTGGGCGAAAGCCGCCGCCTTCTCGGCCTCCGCCTTCTCCAGGCGGGTGGCTTCGTCCTCGTCGCGCTTCTCCTGCCCGTTCCGCTCTGTCGCCTCCCGGAGGTCGGCGGCGGGGTCAATCCACCGATTAGTGGCGGACGTCTCTGCCGACCCCATGACGGAGGCGGCGGCGACCCTGTCAAAAGTAAGGGGAGCCCTGAAGCGAGGAAGGCATGTAAAAGATTTGGACAAAATTCACCAGCAGAAAACAAGACAAAGGCGGAAGCACTTATGCAGAGACCAGTGGCGGCTTCTTCACTTCCTTACGGAAGCGGTTGGCCATCGCGATTGCCTCCTCCCGTTTGGTCGCGGGCGTCACCTTGAACTTTTCCACCGCCGCCAAGCAAGCTCGCCCGCCACAGTGTGCTCTTCACGCCGCCTTGACCATCCAAGCCATGAGGAATTCAAGGCCGCTGGCCGCCCTCAGTTGGTGGGCGCTGGCGACTTCTCCTCGCATCGCTATCAGCCGCTTTCTCAAAAGAAGTGAGTGGGAGAAAAGTAGAACTTGATGAGGTAATTGACGTTCTCTCGAATTGGAAAGTAGTTCTTCATGGAAAACCATTCCCGTGATGCCTACACCAACTAGAGAGGAAGCTAATGATGATGATCATGAAACTTTAGACCAAGTTACTACCAAACCTCGTACGTCAACCAGAGCACGTTCCGCACCAGAGTGGTACGGTAATCCCATTCTAGAAGTCATGTTACTAGACCATGACAAACCTACAAACTATGAAGAAGCTATGATGAACCCAGATTCCGATAAATGGCTTGACGCCATGAAATCTGAGATAGGATCCATGTATGAGAACAAAGTGTGGACTTTGGTTGACTTGCCCGATGATCGGCAAGCCATAGAAAATAAATGGATCTTCAAGAAGAAGACTGACGCTGATGGTAATGTTACTATCTACAAAGCTCGATTTGTCGCGAAAGGTTTTCGACAAGTTCAAGGAGTTGACTATGACGAGACTTTCTCCCCCGTAGCGATGCTTAAGTCTGTCCAAATCTTGTTAGCAATTGCCGTATTTTATGATTATGAAATCTGGCAAATGGACATCAAAACTACATTCCTTAATGGGTTACTTAAAGAAGAGTTGTATATGATGCAACCAGAAGGTTTTATCGATCCTAAAGGTGGTAACAAAGTGTGCAAGCTCCAGCGATCCATCTATCGACTGGTGCAAGCATCTCGGAGTTGGAATATAGGCTTTGATGAAGTGATCAAAGCATATGGTTTTATACAGACGTTCGGAGAAGCCTGTATCTACAAGAAAGTGAGTGGGAGCTCTGTAGCATTTCTAATATTATATGTGGATCACATATTGTTGATTGGAAATGATGTAGAATTTTTGGATAGCATAAAAGGATATTTGAATAATAATTTTTCAATGAAAGACCTCGGTGAAGCTGCTTACATATTGGACATCAAGATCTATAGAGATGGATCAAGATGCTTGATAAGACTTTCAATGAGTACATACATTGACAAGATTTTGAAGGAGTTCAAAACGGACCAGTCAAAGAAGGAGTTCTTACCTGTATTGTAAGGTGTGAAGTTGAATAAAGACTCAAAACCCGACCACGGCAGAAGATAAAGAGAGAATGAAAGTCATTCCCTATGCATCAGCCATAGGTTCTATAAAGTATGCCATGCTATGTACCAAACCGGTTGTGTACCTTACCATGAGTTTGGCAAGGGGGTACAATAGTGATCCAGGACTAGATAACTGGACAGCGGTCAAAATTAACCTTAGTTACCTTAAAGAGGACTAAGGAAATGTTTCTCGGTTATGGAGGTGATAAAGAGTTCGTCGTAAAGAGTTACATCGATGCAAGCTTTGACACTAATCTAGATGACTCTAAGTCTCAATCTAGATACGTACTGGACGTGGGAGCAATTATCTAGAGTAGCTCCATGCAGAGCATTGTAGACATAGAAATTTGCAAAATACATACGGATCTAAATGTGGCAGACCCGTTGACTAAACTTCTCTCACAAGAAAAACATGATCACACCTTAGTACTCTTTGGGGGTTAATCACATAGCGATGTGAACTAGATTATTGACTCTAGTAAACCCTTTGGGTGTTGGTCACATGGCAATGTGAACTATGGGTATTAATCACATAAACATGTGAACTATTGGTGTTAAATCATATGGTGATGTGAACTAGATTATTGACTCTAGTGCAAGTGGGAGACTGAAGGAAATATACCCTAGAGGCAATAATAAAGTTGTTATTTTATATTTCCTTATATCATGGTAAATGTTTATTATTCATGCGGGAATTGTATTGATCGGAAACCTAAATACATATGTGAATATATAGACAAACATTGTGTCCCTAGTGAGCCTCTACTTGACTAGCTCGTTGATCAAAGATGGTTAAGGATTCCTAAACATGGACATGAGTTGTCATTTGATAACAGGATCACATCATTAGGAGAATGACGTGATGGACAAGACCCATCCGTTATCTTAGCATATTGATCGTTCAGTTTTATTGCTATTGCTTTCTTCATGTCAAATACATATTCCTTCAACTATGAGATTATGCAACTCCCAGATACCAAAGGAATACCTTGTGTGCTATCAAACGTCACAACGTAACTGGGTGATTAATTATAAAGATGCTCTAGAGGTATCTCCGGAGGTGTTTGTTGGGTTGGCATAGATCGAGATTAGATTTGTCACTCCGAGTATTAGAGAGGTATCTCTGGGCCCTCTCGGTAATGCACATCATAAGAAGCCTTGCAAGCAAAGTGACTAATAAGTTAGTTGCAGGATGATGTATTATAGAATGAGTAAAGAGACTTGCTGGTAATGAGATTGAACTAGGTATGAAGATACGGACAATCAAATCTCGGGCAAGTAACATACCGATCGACAAAGGGAATAACGTATGTTGTTATAACGGTTTGACCGATAAAGATCTTCATAGATTATGTAGGAGCCGATATGAGCATCCAGGTTCCGCTACTGGTTATTGACCGGAGAGGTGTCTTGGTCATGTCTACGTAGTCCTCGAACCCGTAGGGTCTGCACGCTTAACGTTCGATGATGATATAGTATTATATGAGTTATATGATTTGGTGACCGAATGTTGTTCGGAGTCCCGGATGAGATCACGGATATGACGATGAGACTCGAAATGGTCGAGAGGTAAAGATTGATATATACGACAATGGTATTCGGACACCGGAAGTGTTCCGGAGGGTGTCGGGTACTTATCAGGTCATCGGAAGGTGTTTCGGGTACCCCCGGCAATCCTATGGGCCATATGGGCCTTGTGAAGGAACACACCAGCCCACAAGGGTCTGGTGTGCCCTATAAGGCCATAGGAGGACGAGAAGGAAAGGGTGAAGGGAAAGGAAAGTGTGGATTAGGATTCCCACGTCCTTCCCTCACCCCCTCTTTCCTTCCCCTTCATGCAAACATGGCAAGGGGGGCACGGGGCAAAGCAGGGCCCCCAGGGACGGTGCTTTGGAATATTGGGTAAAGCAAAGCAAAGCTGTAGAATTGATTTTCGTCAACTCCCCAAGGTTTTTTGGAATATTGGGGTATTTATAGAGTAACGAGGCGGTCAGGGGGGCACCCGAGGTGGGCACAACCCACCAGGGCGCGCCTGGGCCTCCAGGCGTGCCCTGGTGGGTTGTGCTCCCCTCGGAGCAACCCTCAGGCGCTTCTCCGGCCCATTGGATGTCTTCTGGTCCAAAAAAATTCACAAAAATTTTCGTTGCGTTTGGACTCCGTTTGGTATTGATTTCCTGCGATGTAAAAAACATGCAAAAAAACAGCAACTGGCACTTGGCACAATGTTAATAGGTTAGTACCAAAAAATGATATAAAATGATTATAAAACATCCAAGCATGATAATATAACAGCATGGAACAATCAAAAACTATAGATACGTTGGAGATGTATCAGGACGCCCCTAGCACACCCCAGACTATTGCATAGCCGTGTGTGGCGCCCCCCTCCACCGTTTACTCCCACAGTCATATCTTCGCGGTGCTTAGGCGAAGCCCTGCATCGATCACTTCACCATCACCGTCACCACACCATCATGCTGACGAAACTCATCTACTTCCTCGACACCTTGCTGGATCAGGAAGGCGAGGGACGTCATCACGCTGAATGTGTGTAGAACTCGGAGGTGCCATACGCTCGGTGCTTGATCAGTCAGAGCTTGTCGGGGGGATGAACCCCGGGCAGGCAACGGAACCCGGATCCTTTTCAAAAACAATGGTGTCAGCATCGCCCCTCAAGCCGGCCCGCGCTTGGCCGTGTCGCTCAACCCGGCCAAGCCCCTCGACCCGGACAAACTCTCCTACCCGGCCAGGCTCCTCGACGCCCCAACCACAAGCTCAAGGCGGCCGAACCCGACACACCAAGACTTCCCCAACAAGCCAGCTCCACCCTTGGCGTGTTCCTCAACCCAGCCACGGGTCAGCTCCCAACCCATCCAGGCCGTACGATGGGACGAGTCTTCGTCCACCGATGACCGAGGCAACAGTGCCCCACCCATACCTCTGGTCAGCCGGACCGGCTCCTCATCCTCGTCCCGTTCGATGATGCCGGACCGGCTCCTCCGGAACGCGGCGTCCTCGGCGGACATGGTGTCGGCCACCACCCTTGCCAGCGCGATCGGCGACCTGAAGTCGAAGGCAAAATGAATAACGAGCAGGGCCGACTCGGCCACTCGGATGCAAGCAGAAGGAAAACTCACCCCGACAGAACCAGGACAGCGGGCCTCACCGGCCTCTCCTGCGCAGCACCACGTCTCCTCTAGGCGGCCAGCCCCACACTCCCGGCCGGGTCCACCATGTGCTTCACGGCCGGAGGCCATGGCTTGATGTTGTCCTTCACGTGCGGCCGGCTCAGCGCTAGCCCTCCCCACGATGACCCGGCTCCACCCGCGTCGCCGCCTCCTCCGCCTAACGCCACTGCATCAATGGTTCGCATCAGCGTCGCCCGCGCCGTGTTGCACCCAGCAACCTAAGGAACATTAAAAAGAAAGTAAAAAAGCAAGACTTACCCGCACGGCGCCCTGCGCCAACATTGGTGACCTCCTCCTCCCCTTCTTCGTGGGCCGCGCGCTCCTTCTACGCTACCCGCACCACCTGCGATGGTGCCCGGGCGTAAGGGTGCCTGATGGCATTTAGAAGCACCTCCCGCGTCACGTCGTGACGGATGAGAAGTTCGCAACAGCAAAAGATGAAGACCAGAGACTCACCATGGGTTCCGGATTTGATTGGTTGTATGGCGGCTTGCCGAACCGCCAGTCATCCGTCAGCGCGGCCTTGGAGATGTCGTTGACCCAGCGCACGATCTTGTTCGCCACCAGGCGCGTGGCCGCCCGGCGGTTGGGATCCTGAACACCGGTCATCTCGCCGATGAGGCAGCTGCGTCGCTAAGAACCTGGCGCATAATGAAGGCGGCAATGAGGTCGGTACCGTTGTGCCCCTCCCGAGCCTTCATCACCAACACCCGCTCGCAGAGATTGAGAATCTCCTATGACAGGTGCCTGGGGTAATAAGCCCATTTCATCTTCACCCGCGGCGGCGCGATGGCGAAGGCCGGCAGGTTGATGCGGTCCGCGCCAAGGTTGCGGACGTAGAAGAAAGAATTCTGCCATTTCTTGGCAGAATCCTCCAGCGGAATCTTGGGGCAATCAGCCCCGACTGCTTCGAGATGACGGCGGCCCCGCAGTCAGAGAACTCCCTGGCCGTCGGTCCCTGCTGCTTCAAGGAGAAGAAGCGCGCCCAGAGGTCGATTGTAGGCGCGACCCCCAGGTACCCCTCGTAGAGGGTGACGAAGCCCGAGAGCTGCACGATGGCGCCGATGCCAAGATGATGGGGCTGGAGCCCGAACAACTCCAAGAAGTCACGGAAGAAGGCGCTCACCGGAAGACCGAACCAGCGCTTGAAGTGCGGGAAGACCACGTGTTCGCGTTTAGGGCAGCAGCCTCGCCACCTGCGCGGGTGTAACGGCAACCTCCGCTTCTTCAGCAAGCTCCGGGTGGTGCGGAGGTAGGAGATATCATCAGCAGTGACGGTCGAGCCCATCCATGAGCCCGACGGTGGCGCCATCATCGGAGATGAAAGGAAAGAAGGAAGACGGATCGCGATGGAGCTCTGCTCGAAGCAGCGGGCGTCGCAGTGCGGCGGTCTTAAGGAGCAGAGGAAGGACGAAGAGGGAGGGGAGCGTAAGTGAGAATGATGTTTGCCGCCCCCTCGCCCCAATTTATAAGCCCCGGTTCGAACGTGGGGGAGTGGGATCGTTTGCGCTCGCCTTTCCCACTTCCCTGCAATAAGTGCGCACATACGCGCGCAATAACTGCATGGAAAAGAGCAACCAACTTGCGGACGTCGCAATAAATCCGCGCGCATGGGCCAAGGGCATGCGGCTGCGGGCCCCAGCACGTCGCCCGATTCCCGCCACACGCGGTTTATCAAGCCCTTCGACTTCCAGCGCCATGTGGCGCTCGGCGCGGCCCGGGGATTTCCAAGATTCTATGGACTCTCCGGTTTCCCGCCACTACCGGGATGCTGCGATCCGGTTTCCAAAAACCGGCACACAGTGGGTGTTGCCGGACCCGGCGGTCGCAGGATTCGCCCCTTCAATCGGGGAATCTGCGAAGGCCCTCCCATCCAAAGACAGCGGACCTTCACAGCTTCGGGGACTACTGTTAGGGGGATGAACCCCCGGCAGGCAACGGAACCCGGATCCTTTTCAAAAACAATGGGGTCGGCATCGCCCCTCAAGCCGGCCCGCGCTTGGCCGCCCCTCGACCTGGCCGAACTCTTCGACCCGCCAGGCTCCTCGACCCGGCCCCAACCACAAGCTCAAGGCGGCCGAACTCGGCACACCAATACTTCCCCAACAAGCCAACTCCACCCTTGGCGTGTTCCTCAACCCAGCCACGGGTTAGCTCCCGTCCCATCCAGGCCGTACGATGAGACGATTATTTGTCCATCGATGACCGAGGCAACAGTGCCCCGCCCATGCCTCTGGTCAGCCGGAGCATGGCAACAAAGGTTCTCACCTACTCACGACTGGGCCGGGCGTGGGCAACAAAGGTTCTCTTCATCACCATCGACGCCAAAGAAGCGGCGACCGACGGAGCGCCATCAGCACCCGACTCGACTCGGCCACTCCCGACGACGACAAGACGGAAATAGCCTCTAGGCACGCTGGGCCCGCACCTAGGGGAACCCAAAGGAACCAGTGCACCAAGGGACCTGTGCCCGGTCCCGAGATGTCGATAACCCGCCCCACGGCCTTGTAGCATTACCATTGTACCCCTGGGGGGGTTGGCCTATAAAATCCCCCAGGAGCCCTCACACATACGAGGAGAAGTAGTAAGCGAACAGGGAAATAGCCAACTGGTCAGTAGAACACACCCAAGGAGAAGGAGCGGCCTAAGCCTTGGCTAGTCTTCCTTCTTCCTCCACACAGCTCCAGGAGCAACTCTCTACTATTGCATATCAACTACACTCAGTAGGACTAGGGGTATTATCTCTCCGGAGAGCCCCGAACCTGCGTATGTCTTGCGTCCCACGCTCGCTCATGCCAACCTCGCCTCTGGAGCCCACCAGTGCCCTAGAGCCTCCTCCTCTCTTTAGCCATCCCATGGCATCTGCGCCATGCGCCCACCACGACAGCTTGGCGCCACCGTGGGCAGCTTGAGGTCCTGGCCGAAGCATGGTTCAGACGGGCCTTCTCCGACCCGACGAGCCTGCCGAAATGGCGGACAACGCCATCGATGCGCTGCCGCTTCCTTCGCCGCACTACGATTCGGCGCGTCAAGGCCGGCGAGTACCCCAGCGAGGTACTTAACTTCTCCGACTCACCCCTCTCCCTCGGCGGCAGCATTCCCGCAGGGGCAATGTACGCCCATGTGGAGGTCTTCGTCACCGGCATCGACGCCTCCTCCTCGTCGAGCGCGACGAGGAAGGCCGCCAAAGCCAAGGCCGCAGCGGAGCACGCCGGCTCATCCAACCCATTGCACACCGCAATGCAGAGCCTGCGCGTCCCCATCGGCACCGACATCGCGCCTCCAACATCGCCGAGGCCCGGGCTGAGCTCGAGGAGAGACGCCAGCACCTGCTAGACCTGACCGAGACGCTCGACGCCACGCAGGGTCGCCTGGATTCCGCTCAGCTGGAGCGCAACACCGCCTACGGCTTCACGCCTACCGCGGCTGAGGCGAGCCGGGTCGCCGATGTGCGAGCCCGGGACGGTGTGATCGCCGCGCCCTCGGTGCCATCCCAACCGTCTACGAGACTCCCACGAAGAACTTGCGCGCTGTCCAGGCGGCCGCGATCATCCTGGACCAGCTCACCGGCGAGGAGCTGAAGGAGCACATCAAGCGGATGAATGACCTCCTCGACGCAGCCAATGTGTAGCAAGACCGCCTCAACCAGCTTGCCAAGCCGGCCGGATCCGGATCCGCCCGTGTTGCCGGACCCGGCGATCATCAGCACACGGCGTCCTCACCACCCGGCGAGGCGCATTCCGGCCGCACCCGGACCTGGCGCGACCTGGCTCCGATGGCTGTCGGCGGCTTAGGCGACGAGTCGGCACTGAAAAACCGACACGGACCTAACCAGCCTGGTTGGCGTCCGGCTCCAGCCGACCCGGCCCCCCGTGGCCCGGTCGCCAGCCGACTCGGCGCACGCGCCATCGACGACACCGACGCTCGCCACCGCCTCGACCGGCTTGCTTTCTCCCTGGAGGTGGAGGAGAGCGGCGCTGTGGGGCCGGCGTGCTTCGGCCTACACATCCGAGAGGAGCCCTTTCTAAAAGGGTTCACGCTCCCCCGCGACACCCCCAAGTACAATGGAACCGTGAAGCCGGAGGACTCGCTCACCGACTACACCACCACCATCGGCATCACCGGCGGGAACCACCGACTTGCCATACGCTACGCACCGCTCATGCTCCAAGGGTCGGCCCACACCTTGTTGAACAGTCAACCGGTGGGCAGCGTCAACACGTGGGTTGACTTCGAGCAGGCCTTCGTCCGCAACTTCACGGGAACCTACAAGCGACCCGGCCGCCCCAGCCAGCTCGCCATGTGTGTGCAGGGGCCGACGGAGACCGGCCGGGAGTACCTCGCACGCTGGACCAAGCTCCGAAACAGCTGCGAGGGCATCCACGAAGTTCAAGCGATCCAGTACTTCGTCAACATGTGCCGAGATAGTACCCTCCTCAAGCACAAGCTCTTGCGCTCCGGGCCGGCCCCATGGTCGTGCTCATGGTAACGGCGGACAAGTACGCCAACGCCGACTCCGCCATGAAGATCCAGGTGGCACTGGATGAAGCCGACAGTGCAAAGCCGGTTCCCCCTCCGAAGCCGGCCGGTGAGAGCAGCCAGTAGCAGCACCAGTAGAACAACAAGCGCAAGACCGACCAACCACCCCAATGCTATGACAATGGCTCGTTACGCCCACCGAGCCCGTGGCGGACCCGGCAGCCAAGCGCCGGCAGACCGGCAAGACGGCGTGGCAACCCGCCATGAGCTTCAAAAAGATGCTCGACGCCCCTGCAAGCACCACAGCGGCGCAAGGCCGTCCACGCACACGCTTCGGCAGTGCGGCATGACCAAGCGCATCATGAGGGGCGATGTCCCGCCCCCTCCGGCTCCGGCTCTGGGCACGGGTCAGCTGCCTCCACCGCCCGCAATGCGCGACGACGTCTACCCAGACCAGAACACGGCCTACATCTTCTTCACCAGCCTCAGCGACGACAAGCGCAGCGAGCGCCTCCTTCGGTAGGAGGTGAACACCGTCGTCCCTACCAAGACGGAGTACATGCACTGGTCGGACCGCTGGTCACATGGACCCGGGAAGACCACTCGGCTGTCATGCTGAATCCGGGTGGCTACGCCCTCGTCCTCAACCACACCATCATCGCGCGGCGCACGTGCAAGTTTTCCCGAGTCCTCATTGACGACGGCAGCAACATCAACATCCTCTACTGCGACACCATGACCAAGCTCGGCCTCGAGGCCAAGGACCTGGAGCCAACCCGGACGATCTTCCACGGCATCGTTCCCAGCCTCTTCTGCTCTCCCATTGGCCGGGTCTAGCTCGACGTCCTGTTCGGCGACAACAATCATTTCCAATGCGAACCGATCTGGTTCGAGGTGGTGGACCTGTCTAGCGCGTACCATGCATTGCTGGGCCGACCCGCGCTCGCCAAATTCATGGTGGTCCCCCACTACGTGTACCTAAAGATGAAGATGTCGCGTCCAAAGGGCCTCATCACCGTCACCGGCGACTACCGCAAGTCCTTGGAGTGTGCACGAGACGGCGCCAACTTGGCCCAGTCGCTGGTCATAGCCGAGGAGTGGCGCCAGCTCGACCGGATCGTCGCCCTGGCAAACGAGACATCAGCCGCACCAATCCCGGCCAAGGATCCGGCTGACAAGGACGCCTTCAAGCCCTCCAAGGAGACCAAGGAAGTGAAGCTTAACCAAGAAGACATCGGCTGCAGCAAGTACGTTGTCGTAGGCACCCGCTGAGGGAGTCCTAGATTAGGGGGGGTATCCGGACAGCCGGAATATATGCATCGTCCGGACTATTGAAGCGTGAAGATACAAGACTTAAAACTTCGGCCCGTGTCCGGATGGGACTCTCCTTAGCGTGGAAGGCAAGCTTGGCGATCCGGATATTGTGTTTCCTTCCTTGTAACCTACTCAATGTAAACCCTAGCCCTCTTCGGTGTCTATATAAACCGGAGAGGTTGGTCCTTAGAAGGCCGATCACAATTACAATCATACCATCATAGGCTAGTTTCTAGGGTTTAGCCTCTATGATCTCGTGGTAGATCTACTCTTGTACTACCCATATCTTCAATATTAATCAAGCAGGAAGTAGGGTTTTACCTCCATCAAGAGGGCCCGAGCCTGGGTAAACATTGTGTCCCTTGCTTCCTGTTACCATCAGCCTAGATGCACAGATCGGGACCCCCTACCCGAGATCCGCCGGTTTTGACACCGACATTGGTGCTTTCATTGAGAGTTCCTCGTATGTCGTTGCGCAGGCTTGATGGCGCCTTCAATCGCCAACAACACGGTCCAGGGGAGATTTTTCTCCCCAGCATGATCTTCGTGTTCGGGCGGCTTTGCATCGCGGGCCAATTCATGGCCATCCGGAGCAGATCGACAGCTCGCCCCGCCACCTGTGTCGTTCAGTAACTTGAACTACATGGTTGATATTTGCGGAGACTTGATCTTCGACGGATTTGAGCCCGTGCCAGGAGCACCGGACAGTCGCGATGAGCATGGCCTATACCTATTGTCGGACAATGTTCGGGTTATCACCCCCGCAGTGGCCCCGGACCTAAATTCGGAGCAGGCTGCGTCGCCTGAGGATGGAGGGATGGGCCCCGTCCCTTAGGCTGCACACTCATCGACGGTGGAGCCGAACACAGGTCCCTCCTCTGTGGAAACCTGTGACTCCGGACCCCCGGACTCATACGGTTGTTGGTTCCAGTCCGCGCACTCTCAAGCCAAACAAGCCAGGTTGGGTTCCGATAATGGAGTTTACCGCTGCGGATATCTTCTAGCACTCTCCATTTAGCAACATGTTGAACTCGTTAAAGTCTCTCTCTCTGTCAGGAGGCTCTCGGCCAAACTATGTCCGGCTCGAGTGGGGAGCAGACGACGAAGGAATTCGTTGCCCACCCACCACCCACTTCATCGCCACGGTTGATGATTTAACCGACGTGCTTGACTTCGACTCCGAAGGCATCGATGGTATGGACGGCGGTGCAGGAGAAGAATTAGAATCTCTGGGGCACTGGACTACTACCTCATCACACAATATATACATGGTGGACACGCCCAAGGAGGACGACGGCGGCAATCCGGAAGATAAAACCCCCGGGCAAAACCAAAATAGCGACGTAGATGCCACTCAAAGTCCAGCAACAGTAAAAATAGCGACAAGAGCGCGAGAAGGATCGACATACCAGTAAACTCCGAAGGCAATAAAGACCATGAGGACCCAGCGATGGAGCAGGACGAGCCAGGTCATGCCGAACCAAGTTCGGAGCAGATACCAGATCATAATGATCCAGAGGGACGAGTTCATCAAACCGGCCCAGGACAAGAGGACAGTCTGGATGATGATGCATTCATCATTCCAGAAGAACACGTGGAACGAGAAAACCTCCACAGAAAACTTATGGACACAGTGGGAAGTCTAAAGAAGTAGAAGCAATGGCTCAAAGCCGCACAGGAAATGCTCAATCACAGATGGAATAAGGTGCTAGACACTGAAGAAAGATATGGCGACGATCGCCATACAAAGAGCTATCCAAAACGCAAGCTACTGCCAGAATTCGACGACGAGGCCGTTCCACCAAAGACTAATATGACCAGGAGGCCCAACATACCGCTCCCTAACCACAATAGAACGTCTACCGACGTCGCACACGATCTATGTGGGCATCTGGATAAGAAAGCCGGCACGGCCAGGTCTATCTACGGATCTAAGGGACACACCCCGGCAAGGGACTATGGTCACCAAAACGATGGTACAAGCCAAATACCAGTTCAGAATAAACACCGGACATAACGGCAGCCGACTGCATGCCACAGCACTCCAGATACAGAGGTGCTGCTCACCCCCTGTGCTTCACCGAAGAAGTACTGTACCATGAATTCCCACAAGGTTTTAAACCTGTGAACATAGAGGCATACGACGGAACGACAGACCCAGGGGTCTGGATCAAGGATTTTATCCTACATATTCACATGGCTCGTGGGGATGACCTCCACGCCATCAAATACCTTCCCCTAAAGTTGAAGGGACCAGCTCGACACTGGTTGAAGAGCCTCCCCGAAAATTCAATTGGGAGTTGGGAGGAACTCGAGGACGCTTTCAGGGCCAATTTTCAAGGGACTTATGTCCGGCCTCCGGATGCGGACAACTTAAGCCACATAATCCAACAGCCCGGAGAGTCCGCCCGCAAACTTTGGAACAGATTCCTCACTAAGAAGAATCAAATTGTCGATTGTCCGGACGCCGAAGCCTTAGCGGCATTCAAACACAAAGATCCATGACAAGTGGTTTCGCCAGACACCTCGCCAAGAAAAGCCAAGGACAATGGCAGCCCTAACAAGCCTTATGACCCGCTTTTGCATGGGTGAAGATAGCTGGCTAGCTCGTAGAAGGCACCAAAGAACCCCAAAGACATCCAAATAAGGATGGCAACGGGAAGCCGCGGCGTAATAAAAACAAACACCAAAACAAGGAAGAGAGCCCAGATAACACAACGGTTAATGCCGGATTCAGGGGCTCTTGACCTGATCAGCAAAAGAAGCCATTTAAAGGTAGTAAAGAGGGACCATCCGGTCTGAATAGAGTCCTAGACAGACTGTGCCAAATTCATGCACCCCTGACAAACCTGTGAACCACACACACAGAGAGTGCTGGGTCTTCCAGTAGGCCAATAAATTAAATGCCGAACACAAGGGAAGGGAAACACCAAGTGAAGACGAGGATGAACCTCGCGAGCCAAACACTGGGGGACAGAAAAATTCCCACCAGATGTTAAAACAGTGAACATGATCCACGAGACTCGCACATCCATGAGAAGGCACGAATGCGCGCATAGAGACACACACGATATAGAGCCCATCGTACCCATACCTAACTACTGGATGTCTTATCCGATCACCTTCGATCACTTCGACGGGCGATCTAGTATTCGGTGCGGAGGATCAAAGGCCTTGGTTCTTGACCCAATAATCGACGGATACCGTCTCACCTATGTCCTCATGGACGGCGGCACTAGTCTCAATTTAATATACGAGGACACTATCCGCAGGATGGGGATAAACCCATCCATAATTAGCCAAAGCAACACCGCCTTTGAAGGGGTGATACCAGGCGTTGAAGCCTATGGCAGGGGCTCCGTCGTACTGGCGGTAATATTTGGCTCAACAGGCAATTCTAGAAGCAAAGAACTACTCTTCACCATCGCACCCTTCCAAAGCGGCTATCATGCATTGCTTGGAAGAACGGCCTTCACCCGCTTCAACGCATTACCGCACTATGGCTACCTTATACTCAAGATGCCCGGTCCACGTGGCGTCATCACCGTTAACGGAATCATAGAGCACTCTTCACATGCAGAGCAACACGCAACGGCCCTAGAGGCCGGACTATAAGCGGCCTCCAATATCAGAAAACATGACTTGTCATTAAGACCACAGACACGGTTAGACGAGGCCAGTAGCCTGGACAAAATTGAACCAAGGCACCGTATATGCAATCCCATAGCGGACACCAGCGGCTATAAATATTTAATACATCCCCACACTTGGTTCAACCTTATTGGTAGGCCAACATCTTACACTTTTACTATCCATCACATACTTACGTTGTACTCTCTTACGAGTTTTCTTTTTTCCACAGACAACGTTTGCACGATACCCTTCCAGGATACGGCACAACGGAGACAAATGCGCAGACGTGCAGCAGGGCCCTGTTCAACAGGTTTCTTTTTAGATTAAGCCCCTGTGTAAAGCTTTTCTATTGCATCTTGTTGTTTAACCATCCCATGGGTTCCATACCCACAGAGGATAATGCCGTTTTTGGCATTTCGCCACGACAGATTAAAGCACGTACCTGGAAACACAGGGTTTATAATAAATGGGCATTCTTGAGCCCATCTTCTGTTATAAAGTCCGAATACCTTCGGGAGTGTTCGGCGTCACGAGTTTGGCCTTATATGCATCAGCTCTGAATCATGTCTTTGGTCAAATGTTGGGTTTGCCCAGCTCCTTGGTTTGCCGCCTTACGTTCCGTCATTATAGGCTAAGGCGGCCAAAGGAGAACTACTGCGATTGTGCCCTGGTTATTCCGGATGAGCACCTCAGTAGAGAAAGCCGAAAATCGATCATTATGATACAAATGAGATCGATCAACAACTCAAGACTCACGTAATCTTTATGATTCCTCCGCATTAACGAAGGGCCATATCCCGGTCATGTACATACGCGCCCGTATTCGGATGCACGCGAAGGTACAAGGGGCTACATAGTAGCCCCCACGTTAGACTCCCATGGCTAAGCAAAAGTGTTACAGCTATGTAGTCCAGTTGCCTAGTTCGACGTGCGGTCACCTCCTTAATGGACCAAGACGTTGGATCAAGTGTGATTAAGCATATTTTTCACGAACACCCCTGCATTGTATGTGTGGGGGCTGAAGCCAACGACTGCTAACTTTCGGATTACATATTTAACGCGGCCGTTTGTCCAAGTCATTATATATAAACGGCCTCACAGGGGACACAATCATATTTTCAGGCAAACAACATAAATACAGCCTCATAATCAAAATAAACATTGTTTTTACAATGATTCGATTCATCACTCGAACAAGACATTCTTCGAGCACTGCGCCTCTATTAGGCGGGCACCTTCTATGACCTGCGCCAAGTAGTGCTCGGTCGGATATTGGCCCCCCGCCGGATCCTCGGTCGCTATAATGGTGGCCTCCATATCTGTCCAATAGGCTTTAACGCGGGCAAGGGCCATTCGCGCACCCTCTATGCACGCCGACCTTCTCATGGCGTCGATCCGAGGCACGGGCCCAAGAAATTGTTGCACCAAACCAAAGTAACTGTCCGGCTTAGGCCCCTTCGGCCAAAGATGGTCTATTACAGTCAGACAGCAAGCCCTTGACAGCCCGTGAAGCTCCGCTACAGCAGCCATCTTGTCACTTAATGGTAGCGGGCGAGTGGGAGCATTGAATTGCGACCAGAAAAGCTTCTCCACTTCCTTATCACCCTAATCCTCGAAGAACTTGGCAGCGTCAGCTGTACTCTTCGCCTAATCCGTGATACGGCGTCCACAGGACTCCAAAGGCCCATCCAGGAGCGATTGGATCAAAAACTTCGTCCGCAGCAAGTAGCAGCCCCCAACCGTGATTTTACCGGCCTGTTGAAGCTCCTCCCGCGCACCCCTGAGCTCGGTTTATATTTCCTTGGTGGCATTAAGTGCCTTGTTCAGGCCGGCCAAACTATCCTTATGCTCCTTTTTAAGGAGCTCATACCGGTCAGCGGCATTCTTTAACTCCACAGCCATTTCGGCTATCTTTTCCTCGCTTCGGCGATGAGCAGCCTATTCGGCTCTCAATTCCTCGGCCGCCTTTAGGGCAGCCGCATTGCTAACCCGAGCTTGTTCCTTGGCCTGGGCAAGTTCCGCCCTCAGGGCTTCCACGGCAGCAGCACCGTCTGCAGTCCAAGCATATTGCATTCATATTATGCCACTCTCATATTTTCCTATATAAATAAGGAAACAAGAGCTCATACCTTGCGACTCGTTCAGCCGCTCGTTCAACAGCGTGATATCGGCATCAATAGATCCAATTTGCCTCCTTAGTTTGGCAACTTCAACGGACTGTTCGGCAGCCGGATCCTTAGATACCTACGCATATGTACAGCGCAATCAGTACTTACAAAATACGATCCTCTGTTTGCCGCCTAGGGTGGGCAACCAGAGTCTCAGGGGCTACTATCCATATGGATTACACCTAGCACGTACCTCACTACCAAAAATTGTGTATTCTTCACTGCATACCTCAAAGCCTCTGAGCAGGCTCGTAAATGCCTCATTCAAACCGCTTGCAGCGGATGAAATCTTCTTAAGCACGACGCTCATTAATGAGCGATGCTCCTCCGACAGCACAGCTCGCTCCAGAAGGCCTGACAGTATATCCGACCGGACATTGAATTGTGCTAAACCCTTCTCATTGCCCCCCGTGGGAGCCAAACGCTCCGGGCTCAGGGCGGCTGACGTATTGGCCTCCGGCTTCGGCAGGTCCGGACTCCTCCATGACGACACCTCGGTGTCGCTCGCTTCATTAGGCGGAGAGGTGGGTGGAGTATCGCTCTCCATCATCTCCGGAGGAAGATCCCCCGAAGACGAGCTCTGTTGAGAAGAGCTGCTAGCCGGACTGCAAAAGACGAATCCTGGTTATGGATCTCGGAGAAACATAGTACCTTCAAACTAAAAATTAACTTATAGCTCGGTGGAGGGCTGGCCCGTTGGTGGGCACGATGCGGTGAGGGTGCCCGTCGGGGCAGAGCCCCCTAGTGATACCTTTTTCTCTTGCTTGGGCATCTCCGTCTCTAAGCCTTCGGAGGCGGCCCTCTTCTTCCCGCGCGGGGAGGAGGCTTTGGCCTCCCCTTCCTGACTATCCTCCTCAGGGGAGGTAACAATTCCCCCGGTTTGGATGCGCAGCGTGTGAAGTTCGGCTTCCCTGTTCTTCCTCTTGTCTTTCCCTGAGGGCATTCTGCTTAGCACCCGGTCAAGCATCTTGGCAATGGTTGGACTAGGCGAGCCTTCGGGAAGTGGCCGGACACCTGATTCTCTCCGCCTTGCTGAGCCATTCCTGGCCATGGATGATTTTCAGAATAACAACTATGGCAAATATAAAACATAGTATCCGGTATCAAGGTTACTTACTTGGGTATCTAGGCGATTGCAGCTTAGGCCCGCATCCTCGGTGGTGTCGGTCGGATTTCGGGTTCCGGTAGACCCATGAGGTTCGAACTCTGGGGTGCACGCGGAGATTACGCCCTCTGCCTACCTGCTCCTCACCGAATCGCTGGGATCTAAACTATGAAAAGATCAACACAAGAGACACAAGGTTTATACTGGTTCAGGCCACCTTTGTGGTGTAATACCCTACTCCAGTGTGTGGCGTGGTGGATTGCCTCTTGGGCTGATGATGAACAATACAAGGAAGAGCAGCCTCGCGAGGGTCTGTTCTTGATTGGTGCTACTTGGCTCTGGCTCTTGGATTCTCGATCAGGTCTAGCTGCCTCTACCCCGGGGGTGGCTACTCCTATTTATAGACAAAGGCCCTGGGCCTCTTCCCAAATATTGAGCGGGAAGGGCGCCAACAATTGGCCATTTTGAAGGGGACCAACGGGTACACTTATCCTGACTAAAGTTGGTCCTCGCCTGTCAAAGGCGCTGGTGGTGACGCCGGCTTGGGCTCCACGGTGACCTCCATCCTGCCGTTGGACTGGTCTTGGTCTTGTTGCACTGAAATGGATGCCTTTGCTTGATGCTCTCGCCTGCGCTTGCTCCCTTTGCACCAAAGGGGAAAGGAGGACACTTCACGGGCTGGCGCCCGACTGGCGCCCTTGGTCGTCATGGCTTGCGTCATGCGCACCTCACGAGGTACCCGACCTTGAACTCTTCGCGCCCTCATGATCCAGCCTGATGAGGCCATGCCTGAGGAAGCTCCTTGTCGTCCGCACCGCGAGGCTTGGCCCCTCACGAGGGTCTTGGGCTTGTGCTGATGTAGATGGGCTATGCTGGGCCCCCTTGGAGCCACGCCGCAGGCCGCAGGCAGGCAAGTCTAGGGACCCCCGTTCCCAGAACACCGACAGTAGCCCCCGGGCCCGCGGCGCGCCTGGACTTGGCCGTGCAGAGAGGTGAAAGGGCAAGTCGAACGTCATGGGCCCTAACAACTGCAGCCTTAGGCGCCAGCGTGGCGCTTGATTGGGCGGGGCGCCCGCTTCCCCACGTCACCTCGGCAACTGCACGGACGCGACTAGTCCCTGCATGCAAAGCGGGTCATGATTACCTACGATTGTGGTGGTTGACGGTTGGCCTTCGCCATCTATAAGTACGGAACGGCATGCCCCCTTCTGGTCTATCCCCTCTTGCTTCTCCTTCCTTCATGGCTCCGCCAAGGAAGTTCTCGGCCACAGAGAAAGGGAAGGCTCGCCAGGTCGAGTCTACCTCTCCCCCGCCCAAGCGCGGTCGAGGCCGCCCTCGCAAGCATCTTGTGGCCTCCGCGGTGGCCCCCCGCGGTCGTGGAGGCGGCTCTCTGCGCGGTGATGGGCGACTAGCCATGGTCGGGGGGCGTGCTCCGGCCGTGCGACCCCCGAGGCCGCGCCTCCATACCGCGGAGGTGCTACCGGAGTTCATTGTGTGGTCGGTGGAGCCAACCAGTGCCCGGCTTCAGCTCCCTTGCTTCCTCCTTGGTGACCTCCCAGCCGGCGCCTTGGGCGGCCTCTGGCTCCAGGCAGATGGCTGCTGCAGCCGGGCCTCGTGGGCTTCGCTGGAGGTCTCCGCCGAGCCTCGCCTTGACCCTTGGCCGGCAGATGTTTGCCAGCAGAGCAGCCGAGCCACCGGTGCACTCTACACTTCAAGTTTGACGGCGACGCCACCCTCTATGTGAGGGTGTATGGGGCAGATGGTCACCGTGCAGGGTGCTGCCCTGAAGACGACGACCGCGGCCGGGGACCCAGCCCCGGCGAGGACAGAGAGGACAGCACGCGCGTGGTTGGCGGCGCCCGAGACTCCTCAAGCTTCACCAGCTCTTCTTTGGGTAGCGACTCTTCTAGCGGCGGCCGCGGCCAGCCCCCGTGCCGTCGCACCCGCCTGGAGGGCGGCAGTGAGTCTGCCCGCCGTCGCGCCCCAGTGAAGCGCGAGAGGGAGTCCGCCTGAGCTCCGGAGGCGGCTCGAGTCTTCCCTGAGGGCCAGCGTGTGGCAAGCTTCACCTGCTTTGTTATTTTCTTTCTTTTCTCCTACGCAAAAAGAAGAAGACAGCAGTGTGGGGCCCTGTGAGGGCACGTTTGGGTTATTGTCGTCAATTATCGTACTGTTTCTGCTGTTTCGGTATTGTTCCTTTCTGTCGCACGCCCGCACGTAGGTAATTCCCAGCCTCAGCTGTGGGGCGATCGACCCAAGCCCCGTATTCGAGTCACGGTGCCCGTGAGGCATGGACTGGAGGGGTGCTCCTGTAGCGGACCCAGGCCATGAGACCTTGAGCGATTGGGACGGAAACACTCGCGAGGGCTCCCGGGGCTTCCACCTCGCGAGCCCTTGCGCAAGAGAAATCGAGGCAGGAGAGCGAAAAGGTCAGAGAACCACAAGTCAAAAGGCGGCGATAGTTTCGATAAAACTCCAAATAAGAAATGAACTTGCCAACTGCAGAAAGCAAATGAAAAAGCCATGTCCGACACCTAGTATAGTCTTCGACGTCTTCTCACCAGCGCGGAGCTAAGTGCTGCCACTGGGCGTGGGAGGGAGCCCAGGGACTGAGGCCGGCACCCCGGAGACTCCGGGGCGTGTACAGCCCCACTCATTATTACGTGAGAGTGTCACGGGGCGGCGAGCTTCACAGGCACCGGGCCTTCTTCATAGGCTCTGGGCCTTTCTTTGGGGAGGCAAGCTTCACGGGCATTGGCCCTCTTCTCAGGCTCCGGGCCTTTTCCAAAACGCGGCAGCATCACAGGCGTTCGCCTTCTTCACAGGCTCTGGGCCTTTTCCAAAAAGATGATCTTCACAGGCATTCGCCTTCTTCATAGGCTCCGGGCCTTTTCCAAAAAGATGGTCTTCACAGGCATTCGCCTTCTTCACAGGCTCTGGGCCTTTTTCAAAAGATGATCTTCACAGGCATTCGCCTTCTTCACGAGCTCCGGCCTTTCCAAAAGATGGTCTTCACAGGCATTCGCCTTCTTCACAGGCTCTGGGCCTTTTTCAGAAAGATGATCTTCACAGGCATTCGCCTTCTTCACAGGCTCCGGGCCTTTTCCAAAAAGATGGTCTTCACAGGCATTCGCCTTCTTCACATGCTCTGGGCCTTTTCCAAAAAGATGGTCTTCACATGCATTCGCCTTCTTCACAGGCTCTGGGCCTTTTTTAGGGGTAAAACCTCCGGAGGTGATGGATGTTCCACGCATTCTGGACTGGCACCCCCTCCGGAGTCTCCAAGCGCGAAGAGCCAGGCCTGGAAACATGAACAACCTTGAACGGGCCCTCCCACATGGGAGAGAGCTTATGCAGTCCCTCCCTAGAGAGAACCCGCCTGAGCACGAGGTTCTCTACCTCAAGAGTCCTGGGGCGGATGTCGCGGCAGTGGTATCGCCGCAGCGCTTGTTGATACCTCGCCGCTTGCAACGCGGCTTCTCGGCGACGCTCCTTCCCCAGCACGAGGTTCATCCCCCGCATGGCGTCCTGCTGCGCTTCGTCGAACGCCAGGACCCATGCAGAACGACGTCTGACCTCGTGACGGAGGACCGCCTCGGCTCCGTAGACCAAGAAGAACGGGGTCTCTCCAGTTGGCTTGGTTGCGGTCGTGTGGATGGACCACAACACAGACTGAAGCTTGTCGTGCCAGCCTCTACTGCAGGCTTCCAGCTTCTTCTTGAACGTTCTGGTCTTGAGGCCCCTCAGGACCTCCACATTGGCCCGCTCGGCCTGGCCGTTGCTTCGGGGGTGCGCCACTGAAGCGTAGCATATCTGCGTTCCAAGGTTAGCACAGTATGTTTTGAAGAGGTTACTGGTGAACTGCGAACCCTTGTCGGTGATGATGCGGTTCGGTACCCCGAACCGGCTCACGATGCCCTTGATGAACTTGACCGCTCAACCCGCGGGGATGGTGCGGACGGCTTCCACCTCGGCCCACTTGGTGAACTTGTCCACGGTGACGTAGAGGTAGCGATAGCCCCCTAGCGCCCGAGGAAATGGGCCCAGGATATCAAGCCCCCAGACTGCGAATGGCCACGTGAGGGGCATGGTCTGCAGACCTCCCGCCGGCTGATGGATCTGTTTTGCATGGAATTGACACGCTTCGCAAGCCTTTACCAGTTCGACGGCGTCACTGAGCGCAGTAGGCCAATAGAAGCCGCTGCGAAATGCATTTCCCACGAGGGTTCGTGATGACGAGTGGTGCCCACAGTCTCCACCGTGTATATCCGCCAGCAGCTCTTTCCCTTGCTCCCTGGAGATGCAGCATAGGGACACATCATTTGGTCGCTTCCGGTAGAGTTCCCCATCCCTGATGCAGTACGCCGTAGCTTGCCGCGCCACATGCTTTGCTTCCTCTTCCTTCTCCGGCAGGGTCCCTTGCGTTAAGTAACTCCGGAGCTCTGTGATCCAGCACCCCTCCTGAGGTTCCATTGTCAAGAGTAAGCGCGCTCCTGAGGCCGGGCCACAAGCCAGGGCTCCCGAGGCAGGTGGCTGGGGGAGCTCCTCCCGAGGCTGCACCGCGTTTGATAGCGATGGCATGGCAGAGGGCGTGAAGAGCCGCTCCTCGAAGACGCCAGGCTCCTAAGGTAGCCGCCTGGATGCTCGTTTGGCGATGTCGTCGGCCTCTTGGTTAGTGTCGCGGGGCACGTGTCGTAGCTCCAATCCCCAGAACTGCTTTTCCATCCTGCGGACGTCCGCAAGATAGGCCTCCATGTGCTCATCTCGTGGCTCGTATACCTTGTTGGAGAAGTTGACGAGGAGCTGCGAATCACCCATGATAGTAAGCCGCTTCACTCCCAGGGCAGCGGCGGCCTTCAACCCCGCTATCAGTCCATCGTATTCCGCTATATTGTTGGAGACCTTTTCACCCTGCTGGAAGCAGAGCCGCACAGTGTAGTACAACTTGTCCTGAGTGGGAGATATGAGCACTGCCCCAGCCCCAGCGCCATGCCTGGAGAACTCCCCGTCGAAGTACATGACCCAGCCTTCTGGCGCCTCGCTCCCTGGGGAGAGGGAGAGGTCCTCGCCGGTCTTGAGGTCCGGTGCTTCCGTCCATTCAGCCAAGAAATCTGCTAGCGCGGCACCCTTGATGACCCTGGTCGTGCTGAATTCGAGCTGAAATGCTTGCAGTTCAATGCTCCACTCGGCGACCCTTCCGGCCGAGTTAGGGATCCTGAGCACCCTTTCCAAGGGGTATGCTAAGACAACCTTGATCGAGTGACCCTGGAAGTAGTGCCGCAGCTTGCACGAGGCCACCAGCAGCGCGAGGAGGAGCTTCTGTGGCATGGGGTACTGTGCCCTTGCATCCCGCAACACCGTGCTGACGAAGTACACTGGGTGCTCGACGAGGCTTGGAGCATCGGTACTAGCGGCGCCCTCCGGAGACCATGGCGCTTGCTGAGGCGATGGGGCCTCCGGAAGCTGGTTGCCTAGGGGAAGGGCCTCTCTCGCTCCCGACGCATTCCCCTGTGGCGGCTGATCTTCCTCAGCCGTAGTAGTGATCTTTGCGAGCCCTTCTTGGTCCTGCTTTGCCTTGGCACGGGTAGCTGCTGTGGCCTTGGTCCGACGCTCCTCCCTAACCGCCACCAGGGCCGCGCTGGCGGAGTAAGGAGTGGCGGCAAGGTAGAGTACCAAGGGCTCTTGAGGGCATGGGGCCACCATCACCGGAGGGCCGGTTAGGTATCTATTGAGATCTTGGAACGCCTTGTCGGCCTCTTGAGTCCATTCAAAGGGCCCCTTTTTCTTCATCAGCTGGAAGAAAGGCAGCGCTCGCACCCCTAACCTGGAGATGAAGCGTCCCAGCGCAGTCACGCGCCCAGTGAGCTTCTGCATCTCTCTGAGGGTATTTGGCGGGATCATGTCCTCGACTGCCTTGACCTTCTCTGGGTTGGCCTCGATCCCTCGGTGGGACACGAGGAAGCCCAAGAGCTTGCCCGAGGGGACTCCAAACACACACTTCTCCGGGTTGAGCCGTAGGCTCACTACGTTGAGGTTTGCAAAGGTTTCCTCCAGGTCTTGTATCATGGTCTTCGCCTCGCGTGACTTCACTACAATGTCATCGACGTAAGCTTCTACATTCTTCCCGAGTTGCGGGCCCAAGGTGATGTGCATGAGCCGCTGAAAGGTTGCCCCCACGTTGCGCAGCCCGAAGGGCATGCATGTATAGCAGTACACCCCACGCAGGGTTAGGAAGGCCGTCTTCTCTACGTCTTCCACCGCCATCTTGATCTGGTGATACCCGGAGAAGGCATCCAAGAAGCATAACAGGTCACACTCAGTGGTGGAATCAATGATCTGATCGATGCGCGGGAGCAAGAACGGTTCTTGCGGGCATGCTTTGTTGTTGGTGAAGTCGACACACATGCGTTCCTTCCCTCCCTTCTTTGGTACAACCACAGGGTTGGCCAACCAATCTGGATATCGGACCTCGCGGATGACCCCCGCGGCTTCTAGCTTGCGGGTCTCCTGAACGATGAAGGCCTGCTTTTCAGTGGACTGCCGCCTTGCTTTCTGCTTCACGGGGGGCACGTTGGGGCACACGTTGAGGTGGTGCTCGATCATGCCCCATGGGATCCCTGCCAACTGATCGGGCTCCCAAGCGAACACCTTCTTGTTTGCACGTAGGAACTTGACCAGGGCTTCCTCCTGCTCGGGCCCGAGGTGGGCGCCTATGGTGAAAGTGGCGCTAGTGGACCCGTCGTCGTCGACGGGTATCTGCTTGGTCTCCGCCTTGTCTTGGGTGAACAACTGTTTCTTCTTGGCTGGAGCAGCCCCCTTGGGCTCGGGGCCCCCCGCATCGGCGAGCTGCGCCAACGCCGCCGTCTTGAAGGCGAGCTTAAGCGCTCGCAGCGCATCCCCGGCGTCCCCAGGCACGGTGAGGACTCCGCTACTCCCGGGCATCTTCATAAGGTTGTATGCCGGGTGAGTCGCGGCCATGAATTGGGCCAGTGCTGGATAGCCGAGGATGGTGTTGTAGGGAGTCCAATTAGGGCGATATCGAAATCAACCAGCTCTGTGCGGAAGCTGTTGTAGGTGCCGAAATTTACTGGGAGCCGGATCTGCCCCAAGGAGTTGGAAGACCCGCCCCCGACGCCCATGAAGGACCGGCTGGGGGGCGGCCGCTCCCGGGGTATGCAGAGGAGGTTGAAGGTCTCGACTGAGAGCACGTTGAGGCCCGCGCTACCGTCGATGAGGGTCTTGGTGATAGCCACCTGGCAGATGGTGGGGGTGCACAGCATGGGGAGCGCACCCGAGTAGGCCGAGTTGGAGGGATGGTCCTCCGAGCTGAAGGCTAGCCGGGCCTGCGGCTCCGACCGGTCCAGGGGAGCCCCCTGCCGCGTGGAGGCGGCGCCAACCCGGCGGATGAACGGCTTGACATGGTGACTGGAGGGCGGCGCCTGCGAGCCGCCCAGGAGGGCCGCAACGACCCGGGAGGCCGGTGCGGCGTGGTGGGCGAGGGAGAGGTCGCGCAGCTTCCCCCGAGAGGCCACGGGAGGACGCAGGGGCGAGACCCACTGCTCGTTCCCCGCCGAGCCAGTGGCAGTGTTGACGGCGGGCGACGGGGAACGACGAGGGTGTCCGCCGACGGGAGCCGTCTGGGCGACTCGAGTGGCGAGAGCAGCCCGACGAGCGTCAGACATGGATGCGACGGTCGGAGAAGAGCTGGGCGACGGAAGACGAATTCCGGCGCACCCCTACCTGGCGCGCCAAATGTCGGATTTCGGGTTCCGGTAGACCCTTGAGGTTCGAACTCTGGGGTGCACGCGGAGATTACGCCCTCTGCCTACCTGCTCCTCACCGAATCGCTGGGATCTAAACTACGAAAAGATCAACACAAGAGACACAAGGTTTATACTGGTTCAGGCCACCGTTGTGGTGTAATACCTACTCCAGTGTGTGGCGTGGTGGATTGCCTCTTGGGCTGATGATGAACAATACAAGGAAGAACAGCCTCGCGAGGGTCTGTTCTTGATTGGTGCTACTTGGCTCTGGCTCTTGGGTTCTCGATCAGGTCTAGCTGCCTCTACCCTGGGGGTGGCTAGTCCTATTTATAGACAAAGGCCCTGGGCCTCTTCCCAAATATTGAGCAGGAAGGGCGCCAACAATTGGCCATTTTGAAGGGGAATAGCGGGTACACTTATCCTGACTAAAGTTGGTCCTCGCCTGTCAAAGGCGCTGGTGGTGACGCCGGCTTGGGCTCCACGGTGACCTCCATCCTGCCGTTGGACTGGTCTTGGTCTTATTGCACCGAAATGGATGCCTTTGCTTGATGCTCTCACCTGCGCTTGCTCCCTTTGCACCAAAGAGGAAAGGAGGACACTTCACGAGCTGGCGCCCGACTGGCGCCCTTGGTCATCATGGCTTGCGTCATGGGCACCTTGCGAGGTACCCTGCCTTGAACTCTCCGCCTCCTCGTGAGACAGCCTGATGAGGCCGTGCCTGAGGAAGCTCCTTGTCGTCCGCCCCGTGAGGCTTGGCCCCTCGCGAGGGTCTTGGGCTTGTGCTGATGAAGATGGGCTGTGCTGGGCCCCCTTTGAGCCACGCCGCAGGTCGTAGGCAGGCAAGTCTGGGGACCCCCGTTCCCAGAACGCCGACAGTGTCCGGACACTCTACTTGTGGTCCGAAGAATAATTTGCACGTCCCTTCGAGCTTCAGACCGAAGAAGTGCTCAACAGTCCGCGGACCCTCTGGATTGAACTCCCACATCCGGAGAGGCCGGCGTTGGCATGGCAACATTCGTCGGATTAACATCACTTGAATTATGCTGACAAGATTAATGTCCCACTCAAAAAGCTCCCGGATGCAATTCTACAGTACTGGTACATCGCTAGTGGGCCCCCAGTTTCGTCCTGCGTTGGTCCAAGACGGAGGGCCCGAGAGAAACTCGGGGGTAGCTACCCACTTTGTGCCTCTTGGAGCTGTGGCATAGAACCACCTCCGCTGCCATAGATCGGATACTTCTGGGGAAGAACCCTCTGGCCATGGGGCATCGGCATTCCTGCTTATTATGGCACCTCTGCACTCCACATGTCACCCCTCAATCATCTTCGGCTTCACATTAAAGGTCTTGAGCCATAAGCCGAAGTGTGGAGTGACATGGAGAAAGGCCTCGCATACAATGATGAATGATGAGATATGGAGGATAGCGTCTGGAGCTAGATCATGAGAATCCAACCCGTAATAGAACATGAGCCCCCTCAAAAAGGGATCGAGGGTGAGGCCCAAACCGAAGAGGAAGTGAGGAACGAACACGACACTCTCATTGGGCTCTGGTGTAGGGATGACCTGCCCTGGAGCAGGAAGCCTGTGCTGGATGTCGGCGGTTAGGTATCCGACCTCCCTAAGCCTCGCAATGTCCTCCTCTTGGATCGAGGAGGCCACCCACCAGCCTTGAGGGTTGGATCCGGACATATTGGAGGATCTGGGGTGTTTGGGCTGAGGTCTCGGGTGTTAGAACTTGAGGTGCGAGAAGGCGCGAGGGAGGTGGAAAAGAGGCATAGGCCTCGACCCCTTTATAAAGGGGGTGAATATCAAGAGTCCTCAGCGTGACCTCTTGAGGCTTATCTAAAAACACACAGAGTTATACCAACGGTCGTCGTGGGGTCATGTACGGCCTCATTGATAAAAGATCTTGTAATAAGAGGAACATGATCTGTGCTTTGGCAGGACATGCCAGTAAAACTGCCACGCAACACGAGTCGAGGTGGGGCAAGAAATGTCGGTTCGCGTTGGACCAGGCCACGATGCAAGGGCATGACATACGAAGATTGCCAGCGGATCAGATTTATGCTATGCTCCCTACAATGGTATGTGAAGATCATCTTGCAGATCCGGACACGGTCTAAGTGTTCGATAGTTACTTTGGAGTATTCGGAGATGGAACCCTCCTTGCAATACCGAAAGACAAGATTGCGCGCCGGATCGTCATTGAAGCCCAGTTCAGGGGCTACTGAGGGAGTCCTGAATTAGGGGGTATCCGGACAGCCGGACTATATGCATCGTCCGGACTATTGAAGCGTGAAGATACAAGACTCAAGACTTTGGCCCGTGTCCGGATGGGACTCTCCTTAGCGTGGAAGGCAAGCTTGGCGATCTGGATATTGTGTTTCCTTCCTTGTAACTGACTCCATGTAAACCCTAGCCCTCTCCGGTGTCTATATAAACCGGAGAGGTTGGTCCTTAGAAGGCCGATCACAACTACAATCATACCATCATAGGCTAGCTTCTAGGGTTTAGCCTCTACGATCTCGTGGTAGATCTACTCTTGTACTACCCATATCTTGAATATTAATCAAGTAGGAAGTAGGGTTTTACCTCCATCAAGAGGGCCCGAACATGGGTAAACATTGTGTCCCTTGCTTCCTGTTACCATCAGCCTAGACGCACAGATCGGGACACCCTACCCGAGATCCGCCGGTTTTGACACCGACACCCGCCTCGACAACAAATAGGAAGGCGAGCTCGTCGACTTCCTCCTTGAGAATCGGGGTATTTTTGCATGGAATCCCAAGGACATGCTGGGTATCCCGAGGAAGTACGCCGAGCACAAACTCCACGTCCGCAAGGACGCCAAGCCTGTCCGTCAACCCCTGCGACGTTTCTCTGAAGAGAAGAGAAGAACCATCGGTGAAGAAGTCGCCAAGCTCTTGGCGGCCGGCTTCATCATGGAAGTGTTCCACCCCGAGTGGCCGGCCAACCCAGTCCTCGTCCTGAAGAAGAACAAGACCTGGCGCATGTGCACCGACTACACCAGCCTGAACAAGGCCTGTCCCAAGGATCCGTTCGCCCTCCCACGGATCGACCAAGTCATTGACTCGACTGCCGGGTGCGAGCTCCTGTCCTTCCTGGATGCTTACTCTGGCTACCACCAGATCAAGCTAGACCCGGCCGACGCCCTTGATACATCTCCAAGTATCTATAATTTTTGATTGTTCCATGCTATTATATTAGCCCTTTTGGATGTTTATGGGCTTTATTTTAAATATTTACATCATTTTTGGGACCAACCTACTAACCGGAGGCCCAGCCCATATTGCTGTTTTTTTTTCCTATTTCAGGATTTTGAAGAAAAGGATTATCAAACAGAGTCCAAATGGAATGAAACCTTCGGGAGCGTGATTTTTGGAACGAACATGATCCAGAGGACTTGGAGTGCAAGTCAAGAAGCAATCAAGGCGGCCATGAGATAGGAGGGTGCGCCCTGCGTTTAGATTTTCGGCCAAAAAAACAATTTTTGGATGAAATTCGGCCATCTCGCCTGGGCCCGGCATATGGGCCTTTCGACCGAATTATTTAGCCCAATTTGAACTTATCTGGCCCGACCCAGCTTCCAGAGCCTTCCTGTTACGCTTCTGCTCAGATAAAACAACGTAACGAATCGCCCTAACCCTAGATCGCGATTTCCTCTTGCTCCTCCTGTGTGCGGCGCCGCCGCTGCACACCGAGCAAACACATCTCGCCGCTTCTCCCGCGTCCTCCGCATCTCGCCGGCACTCACTAGCCTCCTGCCCTCCTCCACATCTCCTCGCATCCACCCCATCCACCCCATCTACTCCCTGTTCCTTAATTCTTCAAGACGCGGCATGGTGCTCGGCGGCTGTAGCAACGGAGCTGATGGTGCGCGAGCCGACCAGTTCAACGGAGGCAGGAGCATGGGGCAGCGGCAACAGCATGGAGGGCGTCCGCTTGGTTGGGAAGGTACAGATGTTCTTGATGCTTTTTGGTCTGGTATATAATCTGAAACATACATGCATATTGCAGTCACCAAGGATGCTCACGATCTGGTAATATTTGTTTTGTTCCAAAGGAAAAGTGGGTTACAAACCTTGTTATTAACATCCTAAAATATATAATCGTTCCATGAATCTGGGTTGTGTGCTTGTGTTTTGAGTTGTTAAGATGATGCTTGTGTGCAATGTTATAGTGTTTTTTATCACATCCAACCACTGGTTGTATATTTGAATAAGCATCTGATGTTTGAATCGATCATTTATTTATATGTACAACAGGTCCAATAAAAAAGCAGCTGTGTTACCTGTGTATTTAAGTAAGTACATCATCTTAGCAAGTGCTTTAGCTCTACTGTATATGTTGGCCCAATGATTAATTTCAATGTTCAGCAGTACCATTAAGTAAGCAAGTGATACCCTAGTAGATCGGGCTGTACTGTTTTTGTTTATCATTCATATTGGGACACCCTAGTAAGCAAGTGTTGCTTCCAAAGTTACCTACTCTTCATAACTGAACGTTGTTCTTTTGTCATGTGATTTTTAGGTAACGGAAATGCAAATAGGAGTGGCAGTGGCAACCATGATGCAAATGCAAGTGATTCCCAAAGATCTTGGAAAGGTATTACTATGCTTTGCTTGTTCACACGATGCAAATGGAACCATGATCTTGATTTGCGAGCTTCAATTGAAGTGATGTTGTTTGTAACTTTCCAATGCAGGAATTAAAGATAATAACTTGTATGATCCTTGGAACCATGCATGGCCGTATTATGGGGGTTTTGATTGTGTGTACTGTAGCCTAAAGCACAAAGGTTGGGGTGCAACCTGTGTCGCCGAGCACCTTGGTGGTATTGTAGGTAATGTGAGGAGCTGCCCCAATGTGCCAAGAAATGTGAGAGATGCAATGAGAGAGTGCCGGGATGAATCAAAGAGGAAGAAAAGAGACAAACAAAATAGCAGGCTGAGAACTGAAAGAAATATTATGGAAGGGTTGTATCAAAAAGGAGGGGTGATTAACATACTAGATGATGATGAAGAGGAAATTCAGATGAATATTAGAGAGGCCTTGCGTGACCCGAATGTCTCCCGCAGAGTTGAAAGGAGGATTGGCAGGGGGCATGGGTGATGTGCGGGTTTCTGTTGGCAAAAGGATTATCACTGCCTATTTTGACAAACAATTATCCAGCAACAAAGTATCTATGCAGCCCAAGATCACTAGTGCTTTGGATCCTAATTCAAGAGATGCACTTGGCCTAGCTTGGTCCAAGTTTTTTCATGCCAATGATATTGCTGGACGTAAAGCTGATTGTCCATACTTCCGAGCTGTTGTGAAGATCACTCAACAATTAGGGCCTGCTCCTATACCAACCGCGAAGGAGATTGATGGGAAATATTTGGAGGCCAACTATGATGAAGCTACTTCGTTTCTTCAAAAATTTAAACAAGATTGGAAAAACTTTTGTGTGACTCTTATGTGTGACTCTTGGACTGGTCCTATAGGAATGAGCCTCATAAACTTCATGGTATATTGTAATACAAGAATGTTCTTCCTCAATACCATTGATGCATCCGGTCAGACTCAAAATTCAGGTTACTTCTTCCTCCTCTCCTTTGCATTTTACTTGCTTCTTGAATACTTGGATCTGTCCTATAATTGTTTTATGTTATTAATGTCTTGTTCTAATTAGGTATATATTCATCTTACGCATCTTATTAGCTTCTTGAATAATTGGATATGTCCTATAATTGTTTTATGTTCTTGATGCTTTGTTCTAATCAGGTATACATGCATTTTACATATGTTCTTAGAATACTTGCGTTTTCAATACTTGGATATGTCTTACAATTGTCTTATGTTCTTAAAATGCTTGCTTTGTTCTAATTAGGTATATGTATTTTACATAATTTTGTAGACTTTATCTATAAAGAGATTGAGAAGGTTGTAGAAGAGATAGGCCATGAACATATTGTTCAAATAGTAACAGATAATGGGTCCAACTATAAGAAAGCTTGCAAAACCCTTATAGAAGAACCAAAATACTCTCATATTGTTTGGCAACCGTGTGTTGCCCACACCGTCAATCTTATGTTAATAGATATAGCCAAACTTCCCGAGGTTGATGTGATAGTCAAGAGTGCCAAGACAATCTGTAGGTTCTTGCATAAGCACAATAACCTACATGATAACATGAAGAAAAACATAGGTGGTGAACTAATTAGACCAAATGCCACCCGTTTTGGGACTGTCTTCATGTTCCTTGAGAGTTACCATTTGAAGAAAGATAAATTTAGGGAGTGGATGGTTTCGACTGATTGGAAGGAGTGTCAGTGGAGGTATGAGCCTGGATATGTGTTTGTTGAAGAATGTTTGTCTAGTAATGTTTGGTGGAACACACTAGAGTGGGTATTGGGTTCGTTGAGGCCACTTTATAAGGCCATGAGGTATGCTGATACACAGAAACAATGCACTCTTTCTGGATTCAAGAAAAATATGATGCTCGCTATACAACGAATGGAAGCACATCTAGGCGCTACATCAAGGTTGTACCTTAGTTTCATGCGCATGGTGGGCAAGAGGATAGATGCAATGTAAGAAGATACATTTATGGTTGCAGGTATTCACAAATGAATAGACTTTTTTAATTTATATTTCTCCTCTTTCTGTTTTTAATTCAGGTTGCTCTATTTTTATGCAACTGTCGTCCTTGATGCATATACACATTACCAGCTCAACCTTTGCAACCATACAGATTATGCTACCTCACTAACAGATGCGATAGCGAAGATATTAGATCCAAAGAGTGCTCTTTCAGCCATTGATGAAGTAAGTAAGTTTAGGGAGTGCCAAGGGAGGTCTGGGACCAAATTAGCAGAAGAAGCTGCGGCGAGAATGGAGCCAAGTAAGACATGGTCCCTTATTTTTAGAATTTTCATCTCCTTTTGGTTTGCAATTCTAAAAATTTCATTGGTGATATTGCAGCCCAATGGTAGTTTCAATTTGGAGGGGATGTTCCTACATTGCAGAAGTGTGCAATGAGAATTTGCTCACAATGTGTCTCATCTAGTGGGTGTGAGAGGAATTGGAGTGCCTTTGCTTTGGTGCACACAAAGCAAAGAAATCGTCTTTTATATGACAAGCTCCACAAGCTAGTTTCTGTCCGCTACAAACTAAAGGTATAAACCGAACTCATTTTACTTTCTTTGTCAACCTTGTATTGTCCTTGCATGTCATATAGTTTACTTGGTTTACTATTCAAACCTTGAAGATATGTGCTGAAGAAGATCAAGAGAAAGGTATAGATAATGAAGTTGATCCAAGTGCACTGCTGATGGACACAACAATGTTTGATGAAGCAAATCCATTAATGGAGTGGCTGAATGAGGATGAAGAGGATCCAATTGTGGATGGAGCTGATGCAGCTAGTGCTGTTTTTGAGAAAATAAGGCGTCTCAACTCAAGCAGGAAGGATTCTTTTGTTGGTACAAAGGGTAATAAGAAGAAAAGAAAGAGGAATCATGATGAGGAGAATGAGTATGTCGAAACTGAGAGTGAGGATGATAATGAAGAGAATGAGTATGTTGATAATGAGAGTAAGGATGATGATGGGGTTAGTGAGGATGATGAGGATGATCTACAAGATCAGCAAGAGACACACATGCAAGTGGAAGAAGAGACACAAGTACAAGATGAAAAGGAGACAACAGCAAGTGTTGGCAATTTGGAGACTTGTAGATCTGGACGACTAGTTCGGAAGAAGACCAAGGAAGTGAACAGCCTCTACTCATAGATTTGGTAAGTCTCTTATTTTCGGTGTTTCTGCTTCAAAATTTTAGCTTGATGTTTTATATGTTTGAAGCAAATAGCTTGATGTGCATTGCTTTCCTTAAGTAGGTTGATCTTTAATTGTTATGGTCCTAATTGAAAAATGATTTGCATTGATATTCATATATGTAGTTTGAAAAGACACTTCCCTATTAGTCCATTTTATTTGATTATGCACAAAGTGGAAGAAGAAAATTATGATGTTGAACCCATCCTGATCATTTCTCTGTTTTCTCTAAACCATAAGTGTCACATGAAGAACTAAGGATATCAAGAAGCTTTTGGTTGTATGGAAAGCTTGGAGCTGCTGTTTTATAGGTATGTTAACCACTATATTTACCCTGCAGTATGTTTGAGGTTAGCCATGATTTTTGATTCACATTTCTCACCGTGGATTTTCCTTCTGTATGACAATTGACAAATGGCTAGTCCAAGCCAACAGTGGGCTGTTTGTGTCTATGTTGCTTTCTAGTATATGGAGGATAACCTTTGCTCCTGAAGCTTTTTGGTGAATAAAAAACTATATTGCTGGAGTAGATTTGTTATTTGATTCATGAGCATGCATAACATTTGACTATTGTTCTACTAGCTACATGTCATGTTAATCCATTTTATTTTTTGTTGCACAAAGTGGCAGAAGATAATTCCGATGCAGAACTACCTACATCCTGACCCTTCCTCTGTTTTATCTAAATCAGAAATGGCATGTGAAGAATAACCAAGGATATCAAGAAGCTTTTGGATGTAGGCAAGCTTGGAGCTGCTGTTTCAATGTCATGCTTTGATGGTTGTCTTTTGGAGCTGTTGTTTCTATGTGTAACCTTTTTAAGTCTGTTGGCTGTACCGGACTATTTAAACTCTGATCTAAGCTGTGATGGTTTGAACTCATGTTGGACTGATAATGGTTATGTTGGAGGCAACTTTATTACTAACCTGTGCCTGTTATGTTGGACAGATGCAGTTTTATTAATCCCTAGAGCTTATTTGCTGAAGTTTATATGTTTAATCCCGATCGTTGTTGTGCTGTTATGTTTATGCTTTGTTTTATTTCAAATTTTATTAGAATTTCGGCCGAACTTCGGCCAAATTTCGGTCGAATTTTGGTCAAATTTTCAAATTTTGATTTTGCAATTTCGTCCGAGATTTTGCCGAAAAATTTAAAATTCCCAAAATTCGGCCATTTCGGCCAAGGACGAAAAAAACACAAACCGAAAGTCAAAACGCAGGGCGCGCCCACCCCTCCTGGGCGCGCCCCCTGTCTCCTGGGCCCCTCGAGTGGCCACCGACGTACTTGTTCCTCCTATATATACCTACGTACCCCGAAAACATCCAGGGGGCCAACTAAAAACAAATTCCACCACCGTAACTTTCTGTATCCGTGAGATCCCATCTTGGAGCCTTCGTTGGCGCTCCGCCGGAGGGGGAATCGACCATGGAGGGCTTCTACATCAACACCGTAGCCCCTCCGATGAGTTGTGAGTAGTTTACCACAGACCTTCGGGTCCATAGTTATTAGCTAGATGGCTTCTTCTCTCTTTTTGGATCTCAATACAATATTCTCCCCCTCTCTTGTGGAGATCTATTTGATGTAACTCTTTTTGCGGTGTGTTTGTCGAGATTCGATGAATTGCGGGTTTATGACCAAGTTTATCTATGAGAAATATTTGAATCTCCTATGAATTCTTTTATGTATGATTGAGTTAAGTTTGCAAGTCTCTTCGAATTATCAGTTTGGTTTGGCCTACTAGATTGATCTTTCTTGCCATGGGAGAAGTGCTTAGCTTTGGGTTCAATCTTGCGGTGTCCTTACCCAGTGACAGAGAGGGTTGCAAGGCACGTATTGTATTGTTGCCATCGAGGATAAAAAGATGGGGTTTATATCATATTGCTTGAGTTTATCCCTCTACATCATGTCATATTTCTTAATGTGTTAATCTGCTCTTATGAACTTAATCTAGATGCATGCTGGATAGCGGTCGATGTGTGGAGTAATAGTAGTAGATGCAGGCTGGAGTCGGTCTACTTGTCGCAGACGTGATGCCTATATACATGATCATGCCTAGATAATCTCATAATTATTCGTTTTTCTATCAATTGCTTGACAGTAATTTGTTCACCCACCGTAATACTTATGCTATCTTGAGAGAAGCCACTAGTGAAACCTATGACCCCAGGTTTATCTTTTATCATTTAGGCTTTCAATCTACTTTTATTTGCATCTTTACTTATTCTATTTATATTATAAAATACAAAAAATATATTTATCTTATCATACTATCTCTATCAGATCTCACTTTCGCAAGTGGCCGTGAACGGATTGACAACCCCTTTATTGCGTTGGTTGCGAGTTCTTTGTCTGTTTGTGTAGGTGTGTGGGACTTTTGAGGAGCCTCCTACTGGATTGATACCTTGGTTCTCAAAAACTGAGGGAAGTACTTACGCTACTATTGCTGCATCACCCTTTCCTCTTCAAGGAAAACCAACGCAAGCTCAAGACGTAGCAGCCCTGAAGACGTCCTTCATCACGCCCTTTGGGGCGTATTGCTACATCACCGTGTCATTCGCCTTGTAGAACATTGGCGCCACCTTCTAGAGCTGCATGCAGAAATGCTTGCTGCCGCAACTCGGCCACAACATCCACGTTTACGTGGATGACATCATGGTGAAGACCAAGTAGCACCTCATGCTCCTCGACAACCCGAAGGAAACATTCGCCAATCTGCGCGAATACAAGGTCAAGCTCAACCCGGAAAAATGCATTTTCGGTGTCCCGGGCGGAAAGCTACTCGGCTTCCTCATCTCGGAGTGCGGCATTAAGGCGAACCCGTAGAAGATCAAGGCCATCGAGTGCATGCGCAAGCCGGTTCGGCTGCGCAATGTCCAGAAATTCACCAGTTGCTTGGCCTCGGTCAGATGGTTTCTCAGCTGGCTAGGCGAGAGGGCCCTGCCCCTGTACTAGCTGATGAAGAAGACGACGCCATTCGAATGGAACGACCAGGCGGACCAGGCTTTCCAGGACCTCGAGTGCATGCTCTCTGCCGCACCAGTCCTGGCTGCGCCAGCCGAGAAGGAGCCGTTGTTGCTCTATATTGCCGCGACCGCACGGTCGGTCAGCACGGTGCTGGTGGTCAAGCGACTAGAGAAGGGTAACGTCCAAGCCGTCCAGCGCCCAGTCTACTACCCGAGCGAGGTGCTCTCTGCCTCCAAGCAGAACTACCCGCACTACTAGAAGATGTGTTACGACGTGTACTTCACCGCTAGGATGAACTTATGAAAAGAAAATGGCAAGGGTGAAGTGGGGGAGAGGAAAACGAGAGGCAAATGGCCAATAATGTAATGCGAGGGATAAGAGTTTGTGATGGGTACTTATTTCTTGACTTGCGAATACCTCCCCGGCGACGGCGCCAGAAAATAGTCTTGATAACCCACAAGTATAGGGGATCGCAACAGTTTTCGAGGGTAGAGTATTCAACCAAATTTATTGATTCGACACAAGGGGAGTCAAATAATATTCTCAAGTATTAGTAGTTGAGTTGTCAATTCAACCACACCTGGATAACTTAGTATCTGCAGCAAAGTATTTAGTAAAAAAGTAGTATGGAAGTAACGGTAATAGTGGCAAAAGTAACAGTAGCAGTTTTGTAGTAATTGTAACAGCAGCAACGGTAAAGTAACTAAGCAAAGAGCAATATGTGAAAAGCTCGTAGGCATTGGATCAGTGATGGATAATTATGTCGGATGCGATTCCTCGTGTAATAGTTATAACATAGGGTGACACAGAACTAGCTCCAGTTCATCAATGTAATGTAGGCATGTATTTCAAATATAGTAATACGTTCTTATGGAAAAGAACTTGCATGACATCTTTTGTCCTACCCTCCTGTGGTAGCGGGGTCCTATTGGAAACTAAGAGATATTAAGGCCTCCTTTTAATAGAGTACCGTACCAAAGCATTAACACTTAGTGAATACATGAACTCCTCAAACTATGGTCATCACCGAGAGTGGTCCCAATTATTGTCACTTCGCAGTTGTCGGATCATAACACATAATAGGTGACCATAGACTTGCAAGATAGGATCAAGAACTCACATATATTCGTGAAAACATAATAGGTTCAGATCTGAAATCATGGCACTAGGGCCCGAGTGACAAGCATTAAGCATAGCAAAGTCATAGCAACATCAATCTCAGAACATAGTGGATACAAGGGATCAAACCCTAACAAAACTAACTTGATTACATGGTAAATCTCATCCAGCACATCACCGTCCAGCAAGCCTATGATGGAATTACTGACGCACGACGGTGAGCATCATGAAATAGGTGATGGAGGATGGTTGATGATGACGACAGCGGCGGATTACCCTCTTTGGAGCGCCGAACGGACTCCAAATCAGCCCTCCCGAGAGAGTTTAGGGCTTGGTGGCGGCTCTGTATCGTAAAACGTGACGAATCCTTCTCTCTGATTTTTTTCTCCCCGAATGAGAATATATGGAGTTGGAGTTGAGGTCGGTGGAGCTTCAGGGGGCCCATGAGGCAGGGGGGCGTGCCCCCACCCTCGTGGACAGGGTGTGGGCCCCCTGATGTTGATTCCTTCGCTAATATTTTTTATTAATTCCAAAAAGTTGCTCTGTGGATTTTCAGGTCATTCCGAGAACTTTTATTTCTGCACAAAAATAACACCATGGCAGTTCTGCTGAAAACAGCATCGGTCCGGGTTAGTTCCATTCAAATCGTGCAAGTTAGAGTCCAAAACAAGGGCAAAAGTGTTTGGAAAAGTAGATACGATGGAGACGTATCAAATCCCCCAAGATTAAACCTTTGCTTGTCCTCAAGCAATTCAGTTGACAAATTGAAAGTGATAAAGAAAAACTTTTACAAACTCTGTTTGCTCTTGTTGTTGCAAATATGTAAAGCCAGCATTCAAGTTTTCAGCAAAGATTATGAAATAACCATATTCACAATAACATTTAGGTCTCATGTTTACTCATATCAATGGCATAATCAACTAGCAAGCAATAATAATAATCTTGGATGACAACACTTTCTCAAAACAATCATAACATGATATAACAAGATGGTATCTCGCTAGCCCTTTTTGAGACCACAAAACATAAATGCAGAGCACCTCTGAAGATCAAGGATGACTACACATTGTAATTCATGGTAAAAGAGATCCAGTCATAGTCATACTCAATATAAATTAATAGTAATGCATGCAAATGACAGCGGTGCTCTCCAGCGGGTGCTTTTTAATAAGAGGATGATGACTCAACATAAAAGTAAATAGATAGGCCCTTCGCAGAGGGAAGCAGGGATTTGCAGAGGTGCCAGAGCTCGATTTTTAAATACAGATAAATAATATTTTGAGTGGTATACTTTATTATCAACATAACAACTGAGGGATCTCGATATCTTCCATGCTACACACATTATAGGCGGTTCCCAAACATAATGGTAAAGTTTATACTCCCCCACCAACAACAATCATCAATCCATGGCTTGCCCGAAACAACGGGTGCCTCCAACTAACAACAATCCTGGGGGAGTTTTTTTTTGCAATTATTTTGATTTAAGCATGGGACTGGGCATCCTGGTTACCAGCCATTTTCTCGTGAGTGAGGAGCAGAGTCCACTCCTCTTGAGAATAACTGCCTAGCATGGAAGATACAGACAACCCTAGTTGATACATGAGTTGTTCGAGCATACAAAATAGAATTTCATTTGAAGGTTTCGAGTTTGGCACATACAAATTTACGTGGAACGGCAGGTAGATACCGCATATAGGAAGGTATGGTGGACTCATATGGAATACCTTTGGGGTTTATGGAAGTGGATGCACAAGCAGTATTCCCGCTTAGTACAAGTGAAGGCTAGCAAGAGACTGGGAAGCGACCAACTAGAGAGCGACAACAGTCATGAACATGCCTTAAAATTAATCAACACTGAGTGCAAGCATGAGTAGGATATAATCCACCATGAACATAAATATCGTGAAGGCTATGTTGATTTTGTTTCAACTACATGCATGAACATGTGCCAAGTCAAGTCACTCGAATCATTCAAAGGAGGATACACCCTATCATACCACATCACAACCATTTTAATAGCATGTTGGCACGCAAGGTAAACCATTATAAGCTCCTAGCCAATTAAGCATGGCATAAGCAACTATAATCTCTAATTGTCATCGCAAACAATTTTATTCATAATAGGCTGAATCAGGAACGATGAACTAATCATATTTACAAAAACAAGATAGGTCGAGTTCATACCAGCTTCTCTCATCTCAATCATTTCATCATATATCGTCATTATTGCCTTTCATTCGCACGACCGAACGGTGTGGATAATAATAATAGTGCACGTGCATTGGACTAAGCTGGAATCTGCAAGCATTCAATTCAAGGGAGAAGGCAAGGTAATATAGGCTCTTTGTTAAACCAACAATAATGCATATGATAGCCACTCAACATTTTCATCATGGTCTTCTCCTCTCGACTCCCAAAGGAAAGAAAAGAAATAAAACTATTTACACGGGAAAGCTCCCAACAAGCAAAAGAAGAATGAGAAATCTTTTTGTGTTTTCTTTTAATTACTACTACTACAGGTATGGAAAGTAGACTAGCTAAAAGCTACATCTATTTTTTTTGGTTTTTCTTAAGGTTATTCAAACACACAAGAAGAAAGCAAGAGAAAGAAAATAAACTAGCATGGATAGTACAGTGAAAAAGTATGAGCACCAACAACTAGAATGAGTGTGTGAACATGAATGTAACGTCGGTGAGAAATACGTACTCCCCCAAGCTTAGGCTTTTGTCCTAAGTTGGTCTATGCCCATGGATCAAAGTGGTAGCTGGGGTCGTACTAAGATGCATCAGCTACTGCTCACGAGCTGCAGCTTGGAGGCGGGCTGCCTCCGTCCTCCTCTCGTACTCGTTCGCCTCCTCCCTGGTTATAATATATCTCTTTTTTTCCTGAAAGTTAAAGAAACCAGGAGCAGGGAGAGCAACATGGACAGTGCGAAGTCTCTGAAAGATTAGTCGGTATTGGAGGAACTGTTCATTCCTCTCTAAAAACTGATGGCTAACCATGGCATTATAATCTAGATAAGCAGGAGGAAACTCCCTATCAATTCTGTGTATGGCTACACCAAGATAATTAGCTACACGAGTTGCATAAATCCCACCAAACAAATCTCCACATGTACCATTAAGATGCAGCCTTCATGCAACAATGGCCCCCAAGTTATATTGTTTATCACCTAATACAACACTCTTGAGAACACTAAGATCTGGAACACACATGTGACAAGCTTCATCTTTACCATTAATGCATCTACCTATGAAGAGAGCAAAATAATGTATAACAGGAAAATGAATGCTCCCTATGGTAGCTTCTGTGATTTCTCTGGATTTACGCACGGTGATACTAGCAAGAAAGTCTTTATATTCATATTTACGAGGTTCACTGACATTGCCCGACTGCGGGAGTTTACAAGCAGTATTAAAATCTTCCAGGTCCATGGTATATGATTTATCATAAAGATCAAATAAAACAGTGTGAGAATTGCACGTAGATGTGAATTTAAACCTTCTCACAAAGGAATCAGTAAGGTAGTAGTGTTGGGAGCACTTATGTGACATGAAGTCCTCAAGATCGACATTATGCACATATGCATCAAATTCATCCTTGATGCCTGCTTGGACCATAAAATCTTCTAACGACCATTCACAAGGCTGCACTTGAGCTTCCCTCGGTGGTTCATTGTCCGGCTCATGTATTGCGAGCCTGGATCCTTGCTTCCTTGAAGAAACGCCTTGATACATTTTCCTAGACATAATTCTTCCTCTGAAAAATTTCTGAAAATTTTAGTAACTCAAAATAAAAGTGACCCAAACTCAACAAAATTGATAGCAACTACTCCCACAAGTGCCTAGAGACTATATCATGCATTAAAAATACTCGGGACCATATAAATTTGACATGCAAGCTCAAGAACAGGGTCAACTTAGGAGCAAAAATTTGCAATGAATAAAGCACTAGAACAAAAACTAATTGGACCATTGGAGGAGTCACATACCAAAGAACAGTCCCCCAAAGCAGTTTTGTGAGTGGAGCTTTGAGCAAGGAGATCGAAAATGGCCGCAAAATGAGCTAGAACTCGTGCTTGAGCTGGATGGTGATTTTTTTGGGAGGAAGAAGAAGAGTGTGGGTGCAGCAATAAGTGGAGGGGGGCCACCGTAGGCCCACGAGGCAAGGGGTGCGTCTAGGGGGGTAGGGCGCGCCCTGGACCCTAATGGCCAGGTGCCTGCTCCCCCTGTTGTGTTCTCAGTGCCAGATATTCTCAAATATTCTAGAAAAATCATATTTCATTTTCAGGGCATTTGGAGAACTTTATTTTCTATTGCATGGATAATCATAAAACAGACATAAAAATACTATTTTTGCTTTATTTAATCTAAAAAAACATAAAGTAAAAGGAGGGTAGAGAAAGTTGTGCTTTCTAACTTCATCCATATCATGCTCATCAAAAGGAATCCACTAACAAGGTTGATCAAGTCTTGTTAACAAACTCATTCCGAATGGCATGAAACCGGAGAAAATTTCGAATAACACTAGGTTACCTCAACGGGGATATGTAGATCCCCAATAATAAGAATATCATATTCCTTCTTAACATTAGGAAGAGGAAATTCGAAACCTCCAATAATAGTCGATGGAATTTTTCCAATAGAATTGCTACTGTGAACTTGAGGTTGTTTCCTCGGAAAGTGTACCGTATGCTCATTACCATTAACATGAAAAGTGACATTGCCTTTGTTGCAATCAATAACAGCCCCTGCAGTATTCAAAAAGAGTCTACCAAGGATAATCGACATACTTCCGTCCTCAGGAATATCAAGAATAACAAAGTCCGTTAAGATAGTAACGTTTGCAACCACAACAGGCACATCCTCACAAATACAGACAGGTATAGCGGTAGATTTATCGGCCATTTGCAAAGATATTTCAGTAGGTTTCAACTTATTCAATTCAAGTCTACGATATAAAGGGAGAGGCATAACACTAACACCGGCTCCAAGATCACATAAAGCAGTTTTAACATAGTTTCTTTTAATGGAGCATGGTATAGTTGGTACTCCTGGGTCTCCCAGTTCTTTGGTATTCCACCTTTAAAAGTATAATTAGCAAGGATGGTGGAAATTTCAGCTTCCGGTATCTTTCTTTTATTTGTAACAATACCTTTCATGTACTTAGCATAAGGGTTTACTTTAAGCATATCAGTCAAACGCATACACAAAAAGATAGGTCTAATCATTTAAGCAAAGCGCTCAAAATCCTCATCATCCTTTTTCTTGGATGGTTTAGGAGGAAAATGCATGGGTTTCTGAACCCATGGTTCTCTTTATTTACCGTGCTTCCTAGCAACAAAGTCTCTCTTATCATAACGTTGATTCTTTGATTGTGGGTTATCAAGATCAATAGCAGGTTCAACCTCTACATCATTCTTATTGCTAGGTTGAGCATCAACATTAATATCATCATTAACATTATCACTAGGTTCATGTTCATCACCAGATTGTGTTTCAGCATCAGAAATAGAAATATCATTGGGATTTTCAGGTGTGTCAACAATAGGTTCACTAGAAACATGCAAAGTCCTATCATCTTTCTTCTTCTTTTTCTTAGAAGGACTAGGTGCATCATCATTATTTCTCTGAGAATCTTGCTCAATTCTCTTAGGGTGGCCCTCAGGATACAAAGGTTCCTGAGTCATTTTACCCTTCTAGTCATAACTCTAACATCATTATCATTTATCTTATTATTCAATTCATTGAGCAAATCATTTTGAGCCTTAAGCACTTGTTCTACTTGAGTGGTAACCATAGAAGCATGTTTACTAATGAGTTTAAGTTCATTCTTAACTCTAGACATATAATCACTCAAGTGTCCAATCATATAAGCATTACTTTTTAATTGTCTACCAACATAAGCATTGAAGTTTTCTTGTTTAGCCATAAAGTCATCAAACTCATCCAAGCATTGGCTAGCAAACTTAGCAGACGGGATTTCAACTTTATCATATCTGTAGAGAGAATTTACCTTTACTACCTGTGTCGGGTTATCAATGCCATGTATTTCTTCAACAGGTGGTATATTAAGGCCATTTATTTCTTCGGCAGGAGGTAAATTCTTAACATCTTCAGCTTTAATACCTTTTTCTTTCATAGATTTCTTTGCCTCTTGCATATCTTCAGGACTGAGAAATAGAACACCTCTTCTTCAGAGTTGGCTTAGGAGTTGGTTTAGGAAGTGTCCAATTGTTTTCATTAGTCAACATATTATTCAATAGCAATTCAGCTTGACCAACTGTTCTTTCCCTGAAAACACAACCAGCACAACTATCCATGTGGTCTCTAGAAGCATCGGTTAGTCCATTATAAAAGATATCAAGTATTTCGTTTTCTTGAAAGGATGGTCAGGCAAAGCATTAAGTAATCGGAGAAGCTTACCCCAAGCTTGTGGGAGACTCTCTTCTTCAATTTGCACAAAATTATATATTTCCCTTAAAGCAGCTTGTTTCTTATGAGCAGGGAAATATTTAGCACTGAAGTAATAAATCATATCCTGGGGACTACGCACACAACCAGGATTAAGAGAATTAAACCATGTTTTAGCATCACCCTTTAATGAGAACGGAAATATCTTAAGGATATAATAGTAGCGAGTTTTCTCATCATTAGTGAATAGGGTGGCTATATCATTTAACTTAGTAAGATGTGCCACAACAGTTTCAGATTCGTAGCCATAAAAAGGATCAGATTCAACCAAAGTAATTATCTCAGGATCGACAAAGAAATCATAATCCTTATCAGTAACACAGATAGGTGATGTAGCAAAAGCAGGGTCATATTTCATTCTAGCATTCAGAGACTTTTCTTTTAGCTTAGGTAATAACTTCTTAAGATCATATCTATCATTGCACGCAAGAAAATCTCTAGCAGTTTCTTCATATATAACATAACCGTCAGGAACAACAGGCAATTTATATTTAGGGGGAGAACCTTCATCATCACTTTCATCAATATTATCAGTTTCCAGAATTTCATTCTCTCTAGCCCTAGCAAGTTGTGAATCAAGAAATTCACCTAATGGCACAGCAGTATCAAGCATAGAAGTAGTTTCATCATAAGCATCATGCATAGCAGAAGTGGCATCATCAATAACTTGTGACATATCAGAATTAATAGCAGAAGCAGGTTTAGGTGTCGCAAGCTTACTCGTAACAGAAGGTGAATCAAGTGCAGAGCTACATGGCAGTTCCTTACCTCCCCTCATAGTTGAGGGATAAATCTTAGTTCTTTCGTCTTTCAAGTTCCTCATAGTGATCAGCAGATATAAATCCCAAGTGACTCAAAGAATAGAGCTATGCTCCCCAGCAATAGCGCCAGAAAATAGTCTTGATAACCAACAAGTATAGGGGATCGAAACAGTTTTCAAGGGTAGAGTATTCAATCCAAATTTATTGATACAACACAAGGGGAGCCAAAGTGTAGCGACCAGACCTCAAACAGTCCGATCTCTGTGCATCAGTGTCATCCCTGGATCAGTAATGCTAACACGCACAGTACCTGAAGGATTTATAATAGAGTAGCAATCACGCACTTATTACATCGAATGTCTCCAAAGAGAAACTTATTACAATAAATATGGCTTAAGGCCATCTAATAATGATAACAACGGAAGGCTTGGAAGATAAGTGAGTCCATCAACTCCAACGGCATCACTGAGTATAGAACCACGATCCTAAAGCATCTTACTCGTCGTCTGATAAGTCTGCAACATGAACGCTGCAGCCCAAAAACGGGTCAGCACATGGAATATGCTGGCAAAGTAACACATAGAGAAAAATGAAAGAGTAAAACTACACTACATGCATATATGGCTTGGTGGATAGCTCTATGGTTACAGTTTTTGCGTAAAGCCAGTTTTTCCCTACTACAAAGGAATAAATTATTTAACTATCATGGTGGTTGTTAAACATTGAGAATGGTTGACAGCATCCTCAATCCCAATTAAGCATCACCATTAAACAAACCCAACAATATTAATTAAAGTAACATGATGAGATTCACACGATAATCCAAGTACTAGATACTCAGGATGTCCATAACCGGGGACACGGCTAATCGTGATTAGTTTATACACTCTGCAGAGGTTGCGCACTTTTCCCCACATGGTGTTTGAGAAACGAATGACCGAGGCATAGTCTTTCAGAAGTGCTAGCACCTTACGATGGGTAGACTAGTACACCTACTTTCCCCTACATCTGCTAGTCTACCACTGTAAGAGTTCGCACGACTTAGTCAACTATGCTAGAGCCCATAATAGCATGTGGCTGCACACGGAAGTTTCTAGCATGAATAATCTTATGATCCCTTTGAGCCTGGGTGGTGGTCCAAAACAAACAGGCAATCCTGGAATACCCAAGTGCCTCAATCCACCCAGATGTGTATTAAAGTAGCCACCTTAAATAAACCATTAATTAACAATCTCACATCTGTCATGGAAATCACTCACCCAATCCACGTCTACCTGCATAGCATGGCCAAATAAGCAAACGTAGAAGTAACTCCCAAGGGTTTGATAATAAAACAGGTAATAGGTACTACCACAATCTACTTCCCAAAACCCACAATTTAATTAGATCCTAATCATGCAATGTTTGAGGATTGATCTAATGCATAAAACTCGGGTAGTAAAGAGGTATGATCAAGTGTTACTTCCCTTGCTGATGATCCGCGTAACCTAGGGATTCGAAGTAGCAATCGGCGCAGTCCGGGTACTCTATCGCAAGCAAACAAACAAACAAGCATACAATAAGTACTCATCTAATGCACGGGTAAAACTCAAATAAGAGGTCTAACTAGAAAGTTCAACTTAAGAACTCTGGTTTGCAAAAGAATCAAATCGATCGAAGAAACAAAACTCAAACAGCGAAAGAAACAAGCTTCATTTACTAATCTGGACCTAAGTCAAATTTTACAGAAGCAAAAACTGGTTTGAGTAGATTATTCGGAAAGAGGGTTTCGAGGCGATACTCTAGGCGCTTGAATCGCCTGATTCCGATAAACGAGCGAAAATTTATACTAAAACAAAAATCGGATCAAAAATCGCGATCAGAAAAATCGCGGAATAAATCCAAGAAAAAGAAAAACAACGAACAGATTAACGAACGAACATTCGTTATCTGGATCTAAACGATGAACGCGTTCGTTAAAACAAACAAACGAGTGAACGCTCACTAATTAATCCAAACTGGAAGAAAACCGATCTAACAAAAAAAAGGAATCTAAAAAAACGATGAAAAACCGACGGAAAAACCGAACGGTTTTTCTAAAAAAAGGCGGCAGCGAGGTCAATCTCGGGGTGCGGGTCGGCGGTGGCGGCGGCTCCGGCAAGGGCGGCGGTGGTCGGCGGTGATGGCGGCGGGGTCCGGTGGTGGCGGCGGTGGTCGGTGGCGACGGCGACGGCAAGAATGCAATGGCGGCAAAGCAATGAAGCTGCATGCATGGCAGCAATGGCGCGGGCGGCGCTAGGCTTAGGGTTTGGGCGGCAGCGGCGGGTTGGGCTCGCGGCGGCGGTTTTTGGGCTGGGGCGGGGCCCAGGGCGCGCTATATAAAGACCCGGCCAGGCGGAGTCCTAGTCGGTTACGGCCCGTAGTCAGTTCCATTTTTTTTAAATAATTATCACGCAGAAAAACAAACGAAAGAAATACTAAACGGACTCCAAAAATCCCAAAATAAATTTTCCCCGGCTTCTAAAATCAAGCCGGTTTAGATGAACATTTATTTGGGCCTAAATGCAATTTTGGAAAACACGCATTTTTCCTAAATTCAAATAAAATAGCCAGAAAATCCAAAAATAAAATCTTATTTGATCTTTTTTTATTAAATCCTCAATATTTCTTTATTTTGGGAAAGTCATTTTATCCCCTCTCTCATATTTATATAATTGAAATAATTGAAGATAAAATAAATAAAATCAAATGATCCTACTTCCAAAATTTGAGAAAACTCAAATATGAAAATATCGAAATCCCCAACTCTCTCCGTGGGTCCTTGAGTTGCGTAGAATTTCTAGGACCGAAACGAAATGCATTAAATATGATATGCAATGATGATCTATTTGTAAAACATTCCAAATTGAAATTTTGGGATGTTACAAACCTACCTACCTTAAGATGAATCTCGCCCTCGAGATTCGGGTTGGCTAGAGAGTAGGTGAGGGTGGTCTTTCAGCAAATCTTCCTCTCGCTCTCAGGTGGCTTCATCCTCGGTGTGGTGGCTCCACTGAACTTTGCAAAACTTGCTAACTTTGCTGTGGGTGACTTGGCTGGCATACTCAAGAATCTTGACTTGTTTCTCCTCATAGGTCAAATCACTGTCCAACTGAATCGCCTCTAGCGGCACAGTATCTCTTAGCGGTATATCAGCCATCTCTGCGTGGCACCTCTTCAACTGGGAGACATGGAACACGTTGTGAACTCCTGACAATCCCTCGAGTAATTCCAACTTGTAGGCAACCTCTCCCATATGTTCCAAAACTTTGTATGGTCCCACAAAACGCGGCGCTAACTTTCCTTTAACACCAAAACGCTTAACTCCTCGAAGGTAAACTCTATCCCCAACTTTGTAAACTGTCTCCTTGCATTTTGCATCAGCATAGCTTTTCTGCTTGGACTGGGCTACCTTGGGCCTGTTGCGAATCAACTTCACTTTCCGTTCAGACTCCTTAATCAAATCTGGTCCAAACAACTGACGGTCTCCAACTTCATCCCAAGACAACAGGTTTCTGCACCTCCTTCCGTATAAGGCTTCGAAAGGGGCCATCTTCAAACTAGATTGATAACTGTTGTTGTAAGAGAACTCTGCATACAGAAAATTGTCATCCCAACTAGATCCATAATCTAGGGCACAAGCTCTCAGCATGTCCTCTAAAATCTGATTGACTCTTTCGGTCTGTCAATCTGTCTGCGGATGAAAAGCGGTACTGAACTCTAGCCTGGTACCCAAGGTTTCGTGCAACTAATTCCAGAACTTTGAGTTGAATTGGGTTCCTCTATCTGATACAATGCTCCTTGGAACTCCATGCAGACATACGATCCTGGTCATTTAAATCTTGGCCAATGTGGCACTGGTGTAAGTAGTCTTCACTGGGATGAAATGAGCTACCTTCGTCAAACGATCGACTACCACCCAAATCGAGTCATAGCCTGAACGAGTCTTGGGCAATCCCGTAATAAAATCCATGCCTAGCTTATCCCACTTCCATTCGGGTATCGGCAATGGTTGCAACAATCCTGCTGGCTTATGATGCTCTTCCTTTACCCTCTGACATACATCACAAACTGCTACATACTCAGTAATGTCCTTCTTCATTCCGGTCCACCAGAAAATCTCCTTCAAATCCAAGTACATCTTGGTATTCCCTGGGTGAATTGAATACGGTGAATCATGGGCCTCTTGCAAAATCAACTTCCTGATCTCAGGGTCATTGGGTACATAAACGCGGTCCTCAAACCAGAGGGTATCGTGCTCATCCTCACGAAATCCCTTGGCTTTTCCCTTGTTCAACCTCTCCTTTATCTCTGCAATCTCCTTATCGGTCTTTTGAGCTTCTCTGATCTTATCCATCAAAGTCGACTGAATTTCCAATGTTGCTACATAGCCTGTCAGGACCCCGACTCAATGTCACATCGATCTAGCCTGTAACACATCATATCACTTTGCGGCCTCACGCACGGTAACCCAACGGGTGTCGCCTTACCTTAGCCCGGGACCGTTTAGCCTTTTGGCACACGATATGATAGTGTCGCTAGCATCCATATGAAAAGGAGCCCGGCTGACATGACTAGTCGTAAACCCAAAGTGGCATGACTTACGAGGACAGCATCCATGACCCAAAGATCGAACGTGTCGGTCATCGACAAGTAAGTTCCGGCTATAGCACTGGCTAGCAGACTCGATGAACCGGCTGTGGCGGGCTAACAGACTCCGGTACTCAATGCGTGACATTTCCCGAAGGGATGGACACAGAACAAAGAAGGACACATGCCGGCCAGCCTAAGTGTTCCTGAGCAAGAGCAAGCTACCAAGGCTCGGTGGAGACACTAGGAGACATTTCCCAAGAAGAGAGGCTACTAAAGATAAACAACTAGATAGTCGATCCCACACATACCAAGCATTTCAATCATACACACAATATGCTCGATATGTGCAAATACAACAAGGCATCACAACATGACTCTCGACACAAGTACTTTATTTAAAGGCTCGAGAGAGCCATTCATATCATACACACAAGTACGGGTCACACGACCCACATACAAGTCATACAAGCATACAAGCCAACAGCGGAAGTGTTTTGTCCGAGTACGCATAACTAGTAAAATAAAAGAGGCTTGGGTAAGCCTAGCTATACTACATGGTCCTTCACTTGCTCAGGATCACCACCGGGCCTTAGTCTACTCATCGATGTCAACGCTCACGAAGAACCCGTCGGAAGGGTTTGTGGCATCTTCTAAAAATGTAAATTAAAGCAACATGAGTACAAAGGTACTCAAAGAAGACTTACATCGACCCTACATACATGCATATTATCAAGAAGGGTTGGTGGGGTTATTGCAGCAAGCCAGCTTTGACTCATGGCTAAGCTATCCTCTGAGACACCAACTTGAAATGGTTTTATGACTCGAGTCCACTACTCATCACTTCAATACACTACCGAGGATCCAACCCGCCTTCCTACGGAGGAGCCATCCTCGGCACTCACGCTTATCTTGAGGCTTTTATTAGTATCCATTTACTTGTCTATGAACCGTATAGGCAACCAAGTAGTCCTTTACATGACGCGCTGCTATTCAATAGATGATGTTAACCTGCGGGGTGTAGTTCTTCATACATGCTTCCACCACTTAGCGTCTGCACACGACATGTGCTCGGCAAACTTCAAGCGAAAGCCGACGTGGGTGTAGACCACGACCTACCTAGACACTCCAGTCTCTAGCCCAGGTTTATCGCCTATTTGGGTTCCATCTATGAGGAGTTCGGCCAAGTTTCGCTCCACAGCCCCAAACGATGTGAACAGGTTCCCGAGATACCAAACGGGCATCCGGTACACCCGGCCACGTACCTACCGCATCACAGCCCACCCCTACGGTCAGCGCTGTCCACGGCCTCCAGTAGGCTACAAACACCAGAAACTACTTGCAACTCCTGGACAGAGGACTAGGGTGCATAAGAAGTCGAAAGGGTCATATTTCAGGCCCAATGTATGGTAGTAGCTGATTCTTAAATCACACATACAGATCTCGATTAGCTTAAGGACGGCCTCAATGAAACAACCCACCATGTACTCCTACATGGCCTCTCATCGATACCTTTACCAAATCGTGTTCAACACCTTACTCTCATACCGACTCGATCATTTCACTCTAGCCATCACCCAGATGAACCAGACCTGACACGACTCTAAGCATAGCAGGCATAGCAAGGTAGGAACAACACAATCATATGGCTCAATCAACTCCTACACATGCTAGTGGGTTTCATCTAGTTCTTGTGGCAATGACAGTCATGCAGAGGAAATGGGTTCAACTACCGCAAAGACACACAGCAGTTTGAATCGCGTTGTCTTAATGCAGTAAACGAGAGCAGGAGCAAGAGCATGGGTTTTTATCTATATGATCAAATGGTTGGTTGCTTGCCTGACGGGTCGGTGCACGGGTATTGCTCTTCGTCGGGGTTATCACGGTACTCCTCGGGGGCAGAACCTGCCGCAGAGAACACCGATACACAAGCATTACCAAACAATATGCAACAACATAATGCATGCATGAGACATGGCATATATGAGTGTGTTGGGCTAATGCAACTAAGACCAAATGAGTTTGAAGCATTTTGAACCAAAGATGTAATTTCCAAACTCTTATATGATCATTTAAAGTGCTTTAACTTGTTCTGCCATAAACAGCAGGTTAGCTTCTGTAAACATGCATAAAACCTGTACAGATGGAAAGATTGGATTTTTCTGATCATTTTTCATATATAACTTGTCTCATTTGGAGCTATGGTTGATTTTATATGAATTTTTGAAGTTTGAAACAATTTCTGGAATTTCCTGTGTAAAAATAATTCCAGTAATTTAAATATCACACAAGACTTTGTGTCATGATGACGTCAGTGGTCAACGGGCTGGTCAGGTCAAACTGACCAGTGGGTCCCGCATGTCAGTGGGGTTAGTTTAGTTAGAATTTAATTAAAACTAAACTAAGTTAATTAACAGGGCTGGGCCCACATGTCATAGACCCAGGGGGTCAACCTGGGCCCACCCGTGGTCAAAACCAGGGTCAAACCCACCGGCGTTCAGCCGCCGGCGAGCCCGACGCGGCGGCGAAAGTGTATTTGGCCGTTCCGGCCACCAAATGGGTCGCGGAGGCCACCGGAGTGAAGCTGAGGACGAGCCGCAGCTCTTGGCGGAGTCCGTTGGGCTCGGGGTGGCCGGAGTTGGCGCCGGCGGCGACTTTGGCGGCCGCCGGAGTTCGGTTGAAAGTGAACTCGGCCTGGGGTGTGCGGTGAGGTGCGGGGAGTGCATAGTTAGCTCCAACGCGTCGTGGTGAACGCGATGGACACGGTGAGGTGGCCGGAGGGTGACCGGGAGCACGTCGGCGACGAGGTCCGCGGCGGCGCGTGCGGGTGAGCTTCGTGTGCTCGCTGTGGTGCACGGGAGCGAGAGAGAGAGGGTGGGGAAGATAGCCCAGCTCACAGCGGTCGCGATGGAGCGGACGGCGTGGTCGGGGACGAATCGCAGCGGCGGCGGCGGCGGCGAAGGGATCTCCGCGGTGGCGCTTGGGCGAGGTTGGTCGCGGCGGCGGGGCACGCGGCGCTTCGGGCTCGGCTAGCTCGAAGGAGTGGACGGCGGCGAGCTCTGACACGGTGGCGCAGCGTGGGGTCGACGGAGAACGCTCTGACGGTGGTGCGGCGGCGGCGGCGTCGGCCATGGCTGGGGCCGAGGGAGACGAGCCGGAGGAGAGGGGGCGCCTGGGGATCGGGGAGGCGGGGAGCGAACCCCGCGTGGCAAGGCGAGGGAGGTGGCGAGGCGGCGAGCAGTGCGTGGCACCCATGCGGTGCTCGCCGTCGAGCTCCTCGCCTGCTGCTCTGGTCGACAAGCAGCAGCCATTGGCGCGGTCTTTGGCTGGGCCGGCAGTGGGCTGGCTGGTGGGCAGGCGCCGCCTGTAAGTTCTTTCATTTTTCGTTTTCTATTTTTCGTAACTTTGTTGGATTATTTAAAATACCTAGAAGGTTCTAAAATTCACCAAACTGCTCCTGGTCCATTGTTGGAATATTACCAACATGAAACATTTTAGTTTGGGAATATTTGGACATTTGAAATATTTTATAATTTTTAAATGCCCAAATTCAAATACTTATGATTTAATTCAAAGACCTTAGGATGACCTAGGAAATTGTGCACCACTTTTGGCAAAGGTTCTGAACCAAGGCAAAAATGATGGACATTTTAGAAGGGCATTTCAGGTTCATCGAAAATATTTTTAGTAAACCCTAGTTTGTTTCAGAGGGGCTGGGGGTTCTGGCAATCCCATTTCAGGTTTCTGTTGGAAAAAATAGACATGATGCAACACTCTAATGCATGAACTAGCTAGGGTGCGAAAACTCACCCCACTCAAAAGAATCTCGTCCCGAGATTTAGGTTCCTCCGGAAGAGGGCGGGTACTCAAGTCAAGACGATCCTCCCTTTCCCAAGTAGCTTCCTTCTCGTAATGGTGCGACCATTGAACCTTGAGAAACTTGATATTATGCCGTCGAGTGGTACGCGCTCGGCTTGATCGAGGATACTGAACGGGTATTCTCGATATGTGAGATTATCTTGAAGATCAAGCGTTTAGTGGTCCACCCACGGATAGGATCCGAGAAGCAACGCTGAGTTGAGAAGCGTGGAAGACGTCGTGGACTTTGGAGAGATGCGGAGGTAGTTCCAATTGGTAGGCAACTTCTCCTCGCTTGGCAAGAATGCGAAAGGGTCCAATGTAGCGAGGAGCCAATTTGCCTTTGATACGGGCGATGGGTTCCTTCAAAGGAGTAACCCAAGGTAAGCCTTCTCGTCAACTTCGTAAGTCATAGCTTTATGTTTTCGGTCATATTGACTCTTTTGACGAGATTGGGCTGTTTTCAACTTTTCACGAACGATGCGAACTTGCTCTTCTGCTTCCTGGATCATATCCGGGCCAAAGAATTGTCTTTCCCCGGTTTCTGACCAGTTAAGAGGTGTTCGACACCTTCGTCCATAGAGAACTTCAAAAGGTGCTTTGCCCAAGCTAGATTGATAGCTGTTGTTATAAGCAAACTCGGCAAATGGAAGGCATTTCTCCCAATCCATTCCGAATGAGATGACGGAAGCTCGAAGCATGTCTTCTAGGATTTGATTGACACGTTCTACTTGACCACTTGATTGAGGGTGGAAGGCGGTGCTAAAGGAAAGATGGGTTCCCATAGCGTTTTGGAAACTTTCCCAAAATCGAGAGGTGAAGAGACTTCCTCGATCCGAGTTAATTTCTAATGGAACACCATGAAGAGACACTATTCGGGAGATGTACAAGTCTGCTAGCTGACTAGCGGTTATACTCTCGCGAACAGGTAGGAAATGAGCTACTTTGGAGAGGCGGTCGATAATCGACAAAGATAGCATTATTCCCCTCTTGGTCTGGGAAAACCAGTGATGAAATCCATACTGATTTTATCCCATTTCCATTCGAGAATAGCTAAGGGTTGAAGGGTGCCAAGAGGCCGTTGATGCTCTGCTTTTACGACGACAAACGTCGCAGATTAGCAACAAATTGAGCAATGTCTCTCTTCATCCTAGTCCACCAGAACCTCTGGCGTAGGTCCTGATACATTTTAGTGCCACCGGGATGAATGGTGAGAGGAGATTCATGAGCCTCCTTAAGGATCAGCTGCCGTATGTGCTGATTCTTGGGAACCACTAGGCGGTTCTCAAAATATACAACACCATGATCGTTTGTAGAGAAACATTTAGCAACTCCGCTAGCAATGTTCTCCTTAATCCGGGATATTCCTTTATCTCGCTTTTGGGCTGCAATGATGTGGGGACCCCGACTTGCAAGTCGTGATCACCGAATGCACGTGTACAGTGATCCCAGAGATCAATGCTCACTGAACACACAGAAGCTGAATAACAAGAGTCTTACATCCAAACATACCGTCTTACACAAATAGTGACCATCATGGTCAAGTCTTACATCGATAAAGCCTTAAGGGCTGAACATCAAATGAAACATAGCAGCGGAAATCATCATCGATAAGTAGAACCCATGCCATCTGCCTTAACCCTACGGGCATTACGACCGGAAACGCCCTAGTTCGCATGATCGCTGCAAAAGAACTCTTCTTGAACTCCGGTTCTTCCATGCACAGTCAATTAAATAACCAGTGGCAAGCCAATGAGTACTTTGAATGTACTACTAAAGCAACCCATGATTTGGTTCAAGGTACGGTAATGCATGACATAGGTAAAGTTTTGCATAAAGCTAGTTTTGAGTGCAGGACATGTTCAACACCCTATAAAGCATGCATCAAGAGAATTCCAGTAACCGTAAGAACCGGTCACAGATATCAACATAAATAGAATGGGCACCAACCCATTTATCATAAACGGAGTGGGCACCAACCCATCTCAATCGTGTCAAGTCTTGGACTTGATCCATGACGACACCATCATCTCACACACACCGGGTTTGAAAACAAGTGGACGTAGCCCAAGAGCGGTTACCCAACTGTCCATGACCGTGGACACGGCTATTCGAATAGTTTTACACTCTGCAGAGGTTGCACACTTTACCCACTAGATCCGGGAACTTCCGTGTCAAACCACGACCATGCGGTACCTCAAGTACCCGGGGTAAGCACCCGATCACTATCTTTCCCTAGACGACACTAACATGGAGTCCACTCGATTGGTAGTAACCCCCGTGCCAAACATTTCACATCATAAAGTCGCGGAGCCTCGCTCCCATATTCATCACATACCACAAGCACGGGTACCAACGGTGTGTCCGGTGCCACATGAAAACAGTCATGGCCGCCCTACCTGGCACGACCCCGTCCCAAGAGAGAGCACCAACTCTCCCCCGTCACTAGTAATGCGGGCTCCAAGCTAGTATTGGTCTAGGTACTCAACAATGCCCTTTCCCATATAAGGGTAGAGTGGTCGCGCATGTAAGGTTGGAATAACGGTCGCAACTCCGACCAATCCGTTTTGAAAACCACACACCCTTTGCTTGGCACACCACTTCGTCATCAAGTGGTCACCCATCTCATCATCTCCCTCGGGCATGAGTGGCACCCGACGGGGTTTTCGAAAATACCTTTGAAATCACTTTGCCTCCTTCACCATGCATATTCCCATCCCTTTTGCATAGCATCTACTTTAGTATCCTATCTACTCCCACCGGCATAACCCTCATAAGAAGGTAGGGCCATGCACAAATGCAAGTACCAACGAGGAATTGTAATCGTGGCAACCACCCATGTGGTTCACCATCTCGTCATGATTCCGATGCATCATCAATAAGGAGCTAAAATGACATGCATATAAAGGGTATCATAGTCATGGTCAAAGGGCTGCTTGCCTTGGTTGGCTTGATCTTCAAAGTCTTCCCAAGATCGCTCCTCCTTCTTCCTCGGCTACCTCGTCAAATATGGGATCTAACGTTGCAAGAAAACAACGGAAAAATAAGGCAATAATAAAAACAGAAAAGTCAAAGTGCTCTGAAAAATGTCAACTTAATTTTGTAAAATACTGGGAGGAAAGCTAGGAAGGGGGCAACTTTTGGTTTTGGTTCTGGAGCAGCAAAAATAGGAGTTATGGATTTTCAAAGGCTCATTTAAATGTCAAAAACCACATTTAAATATTTACAGAAAAGAAAAGGTGATTGGATCTGGGTGAAAGTTGCACCATTAAATAGATTGCAATATTCTAGGAATTTAGAAATTGGAATCAATGCATTTGGATTATTATTCTGCCCTGAGGAATTTTTGGAAGTATCACAGAAAAAGAAAAAGGGAAACGGCGCTGTGCCCTTTCGGGCGAGAGGCCACAAGAAGCAGCAGCCTGTGGGGAACCCCAGCCCACGCGCCGCCACGTCGAAGGCGTAAAGGCGAATCATGCTTCGCCGACGGCGGGTCTGTCTTGTGCACAAGACGTTTTAAACTCGACGGTGGATCCCACCCGTCGGTATGTGAGGTCGACAGGCCCGGCCCCACGGCGACCGTCGTCTACCTCCGCCGAGGCGACGCGAAGCTTCGCCGGGCGGCGATCTGAGGCACGGAAGGAGCGCAGGGGCTACCGTTGGATTCAGGAGTGAGTCGCGGATCTGGTGGTGGTGGAGACGGTCGCCGGGGTGGCCTGCTTCGCCGGCGACGAGGTCCCGCGGCGGAGGTGCTTCGGGCGCCGGTGGCTCCAGCCGTTCCCAGCTGCAAAATGAGGGGGAAAGAGAGGGGAGAGCATCAGTGAGGCGAGGGGAGGCCGATTCGAGGGAGAAACGGGGCGGAGGAGGCCTGTACCCGCAGATCGACGGCGACCCGAGGCGGCGGAGCTCGAGCTCGATCTCGAGCTCGGGCGGCTCTGGAGCGAAGTGAGTGGATCCAGGGGTGGATTGGGTGCGTGGAGGAGCGACAGGGAGGAAGAGGAGGGCTCGGGAGCGCCTTAAATAGGCTGGCCGCGGTTCACCGTGGGCGTGGCCTACGGGCACCCGCGGGATCAGCTCTGGGGGCCGTTGGGGAGAGGTTGGAGCTGTCCACGGCGCTCGTGGGAATGGAGTAGGGCGCCAGGGAGAAGGAGAGAGAGCGAGGGAGGGCTCTGGCGCCCGCGCGTGTGAGGCCAGCCATTGGCCGAGCCGGGCGGCGTCGGGCACGCGCTGCAGGAGGGGAGAGAGAGGGGGAGACAGAGGGGGCGGCACGGCGGCGTGTAGCAGACGTCGAGGCACATCAGCCGGCGCGATGGGAAGGCACGAAGCGGTCGGGAGGCGCGGCGTCAACGGTCGGCGCTCTGGCAGGCGCTCCAGAGCGCGACTTTGGCCGGCATCCGCGGTTTTTCCACGGCCAAGGTCCTTTTCGTCTGGAAGCTACGATGGCGAGGACAAGACCAGAGAAAGGCCTGGGATGCCCTGGGTGCGAAGGGAGAGAGAAGCTGGGGAGAGAAGAAAACTGTTGTCCAGAGAGGACAAACTTGATTCTTCCTTCCTCCACATTGCTTCTTCGGTAGAAAAGTGTCTAAGTGATGAGAGGAAGTGAGGAGGGTTGTGGCAAAGAGATTTACTCAAGGAGATTAGTGAAAGTGGCAAAAGAGGCTTTTTAGTATTTTGCGGAAAGGTGTTTGATGGAGTTTTGGTTAAGCTAATGATCCTCACTGGCCAAGATACTCCAATGGGTGAAATGTCACATATATTTAGGGCCTTCCACCCATTTTGAGCTTATTTGGACAAAGTTGCCAATGCAACTTTTGCAAACCCTAGAAATGGGCAGAAATGGGTTTGTGTAGATCCAATGGAGTAAATCATTTCTCCTTGATGTGCCACTTGGTGTGGTAGCCTTATTTGGTCACATGATCAGGCTCACCAAAGTTGGGGTCTTGGAGAAAAAGTTGGTAGTGCAAAGTGGTTCAAACTTGATTTTGGTCAGAGAGGGTTTTGAGGCACTTTGACCAAGATTTCCTCTTCTCCAACCTGTGCCATTTGGTCCAGTTGCATCATTAGACCAATGAAGCATGTCCACCAAGTTTGAGCACATTTGGACATACTTGGCAATGTAAAGTTGATCAATCCTTAGATTGGACAGAAATGGTTTTGAGGGGTTTTGATGGTGTTATCTTGTTCTCCAAGTCATGAGACTTGGCAAGATCAACAGATATGTCATATGTGACATGATAGAATTTTCCTGGGATTTTGGAGAATATTTCCTTTGTAAATATTTCAAAAGCTTGAAATATCCAGAAAGGGTTTTAGAGGGATTTGACCAATATTTTGAACATGACCATGTGTTGAAACTCTTATATATGGACAATATATGTCCTATGAGCTTCTCTAAATTTTGTCAAATATTTTTGAAACAGAAAATAATTATTCCTATTAAAGACCATTTCTGGCCTTAAGAAAAGCCTTTAAATAAAATAGAACAGAACTTTTAAAATTATACTTTTGTGGTTCCCGGCATCCTATATCTAATAGGAGTCAAATATATTTTTGGAAAGATTTTTACTGCCCTTAATCAAGTACTTGCAGTGCAAACCTCAATTCAGGGGTTTTTGGAAAACTAATTTTAGAAAATACTTTCTGGCCAAATTATTTTTGTAGGAAAATCCCATATAGCACTATTCACATGGCATGGTCATTGGTCAGGAGCTTGGGGTAGGGAGATGAAGTATAGAGGGTAGAGTAGTTGACTTCAAGAAGCACTTGAAAAGAAACACAGAGAGAAAACCAACTCCAAATAAAAACCAAATAATGCAAAAGTTTTTGTTGGTCCAAATTTTCATGCTTTATTAATAAAAATGAAATGTTACAAAAAGCAGGGTGTGACAGACCTACCCCCCTTACAAGAATCTCGTCCCCGAGATTCCTAAACTAGGCTTGAAAGAGGCACGGAAATTCGGATCTAAGGTAGTCTTCGCGCTCCCAAGTTGCTTCTGCTTCGGTATGATTGCTCCATTGGACTTTGAAGTACTTGATGGTGCGACTTCGAGTGTGTCGTTCAGCCTCATCCAGAATGCAGATGGGCCGCTCACGATACGTCAAATCAGGTTGAAGATCAATGGCTTGGTGATTGACATCTTTGTAGAGGTCGGGCTTGTGCGGAACTTGGAGACACTTCCGAGTTGTGACACGTGGAACACGCTGTGCACATCGAAAGTTCGTGGAAGTTCCAACTGGTAAGCCACTTCTCCTCGTCGCTCGATGATCTTGAAGGGGCCAATGTATCTCGGTCGAGCTTTCCTTTGACATGAAAGCGCTGGGCTCCTTTGAGAGGGGTGACCCGAGATAGACATGGTCTCCAACTCGAAGTTTATGTCTCTGCGACGTGAGTCTGCATAGCTCTTCCGCTTTGACTTGGCAGACTTGAGACGCCTCGAACAAGCTGGACTTGCTCTTACGCTTCACGAAGGATATCGTGCCCAAAGACAAGTCCTTCTCCGGCCTCCGACCAGTTGAGAGGTGTACGACACTTCCGCCAGATAACACTTCAAATGGTGCCATCCGAGGCTGGCCTGATAACTGTTGTTGTAAGAGAACTCGGCGAAAGGGAGGCAATCTTCCCACTTAGCTCCATAAGCTAAGACACGTGCTCGGAGCATATCTTGAGTATTTGATTCACTCGTTCGGTCTGACCTCCGGTCTGTGGGTGGAAAGCGGTGCTTTGAAGGACAACTTGGTCCCCATGGCCTCCTGGAATTTCTTCCAAAACCTTGAGGTGAACTGGGTTCCTCGATCTGACACAATCTCCTTGGGAACACCATGAAGGCTCACGACTCGGTTGATGTAGAGACTGGCTAACTGGTTCCCCTTGTAGGTTGTCTTGACAGGAATGAAGTGGGCCACCTTGGTCAAATGGTCAACTATGACCCAGATGGAGTCATGTCCCTTGTTTGACTTAGGTAGTCCAGTGATGAAATCCATTCCGACTTTATCCCATTTCCACTCGGGAACCTTGAGTGGTTGGAGTAATCCAGCAGGTCGCTGATGTTCAGCTTTGACCCTCTGGCATACGTCACATTTTGCAACATAGGTGGCGATCTCTCTTTTCATCCCGTGCCACCAAAATCTTTCCTTCAGGTCTTGATACATCTTGGTGCCTCCAGGGTGGATGGAATATGGGCTGTCATGAGCTTCTTGCAAGATCAGGTTCTTGAGCTCAACCCTATTGGGCACGCAGATACGATTCCCAAACCACACAATTCCTTCCTCATCCTCTGTGAATCCTGAGGCTTTGCCTGCCTTGATCTTCCTCTTGATGCCTTCAATACTCTCATGCCCCTTCTGAGCTTTCTTGATGTCATCCATCAAGGTAGGCTTAACTTCGATGTTGGCCAAGAATCCTGGTGCAACCAGTTCCAACTCAAGCTTTCAAGTTCTTCATACAAGGCGGGTAGCTTGTGTTTCAAATAGCATTCAAGGAGCAAGCCTTCCTGCTCAACGATCTGCTACCACATTAGCCTTTCGGTGGTATTGAACACTGAGGTCATAGTCTTTTATCAACTCCAGCCATCTTCTCTGCCTCATGTTCAATTCCCTTTGAGTGAAAATATACTTCAGACTTTTGTGATCCGTGTATATCTCACATCGCTTCCCCAAAAGGTAATGTCGCCAAGTTTTCAGGGCATGAACCACTGCTGCTAGCTCAAGGTCATGAGTAGCGTAGTTCTCTTCGTGAGGTCGTGTTGCCTTGAAAGGTAGGCCACGACCCTGCCTTCTTGCATCGTAACACCTCCCAATCCGATTCTTGACGATCACAATATATCACAAACTCCTTGTGTATATCTGGTGTGGCCGAATCGAGCGTGGTTAGCCTCTTCTTCAGCTCTGGAAGCTCTCTTCGCACTTCGGCCCATTCAACTTCTTGTCCTTCTTCAAGAGCTGAGTCATGGGTCGGGCAATGCTTGAGAATCCTTCAACGAACTTGCGGTAATATCCCGCGAGTCCGAGGAAGCTTCGACTTCCTTCACATTGCTCGGGATTGCCATTCACCACGGCTTCAATCTTAGCAGGTCGATCGACAATCCCTCTTCGGTTAGAACATGACCCAGAATCCAACTTCACGCAGCCGAATTCACACTTGCTGAACTTGGCGTCATAGCTTGGTGCTCTCGAAGCTTGTCTAGGACCATCCTCAAGTGTTGCTCGTGCTCTTCTTCCGACTTCGAGAAGACAAGAATGTCATCAATGAAGACAACGATGAACTTGTCCAAATATTCCATGAAGACCTTATTCATGAGATACATGAAGTAAGTCAGGGCATTGGTCAATCCAAAGGACATGACCGTGCATTCATACAGAGCCATATCTGATTACGAATGCCGCCTTCGAATATCTTGGGGTCGATCTTCAGTTGGTAGTACCCAGATCCGAGGTCGATCTTGGAGAACACCTTGGCCCCATTGAGTTGATCAAACAGATCTTCAATCTTGGGAAGCGGGTACTTGTTCTTGATTGTAACCTCGTTGAGGAAGCGGTAGTCAATGCATAAGCGGATGGTACCGTCCTTCTTTGCCACAAATGTAAGGTGATCCCCAAGGGAGGCACTAGGGCGGATAAATCCTTTCCTCAACTGCTCTTCCAAATGCTTCTTCAATTCGCTAACTCCTCCGATCCCATTCTATAAGGCTTCTTATAGATGGGTCCTGCTCCGTATGAGCTCGATGATGAACTCAATGTCCCGATCAGAGGCATTCTGGTAGCTCGTCGGAAAAACATCGGGATACTCGCATACTCATCGGCACTTGTTCCAATCCAACTTCAATGACAGTTGACTTGGTTGGCTCGAGCGGAGAGGGGTTGGAGGCAAATCGACTTCGACTCCTCGGTCATTGGTCATAGTGACCGCCGGTTGGCGCAATCAATCAAGCCTTGGTGCTTGCTGAGCCAATCCATTCCCAAGATCACATCCAAGCCTTGTGATTTTAGGATGATAAGGTCTGCTAGGAAGTCTACCCGTTAATGGTAATCCCGACTCCTTTACATCCTATCTTGGCTCTCATCTCTGCTCAGGGTTTGTACCACCATAGGGTTGTTTAGGGTGTAGGGTCATGCCACTCTTTAATGCAAAACTTTGGGTGACAAAAGAATGCGTGGCTCGAGAATCAAACAAAACAGATTCTGGTGCTGAATTGACAAGGAACGCACCCGGCCTGACGTCCGGTCTTCCCGGCTTCTTCCATGTGACATGATTCACACGACCCTGCCATTGTTGGGCAAGTTGCGGGAGCTTGGTTCCTCGGTGGCATACCACGGCCTTGTCTCGGGTTCTGCGCATTGGGGCGCGGGCGTCGGGCTTCTTGTTGGGGCAATTCTTGGAGTAGTGCCTGGCTGTCCACATCCCAAACAAGTGACTTGATTGGGGCGACGCCTTGCCAAAGATTGTTATTGGGGTTGTTGTAAGCTGGCACAGGGTTGGCATCTTCTTGAGGTGGATAGTTGGTGCGAGGTGCGGGAGCTCTTGGCTGCCGATAGGTTGGCTTGGCGGGGCTGGCTGCCACGGACGAGGCTTCGTTGCCGGAGCTACCCTTGCCGATCATCTTGCGCTTCGAGTGTCATCCAAGGCACGCCGCTTGTCCTCAAGCATGAGCGCCTTGTTCACCAGATCAGAAAGGTCGGGCGGTCACACACAACAAGCGAGTACTGCAGAGTCCGGTTAAGGCCTTCCATGAAGCGCTCCGCTTGGCGATCATCGATCTTGACATCTTGAGGGCATACCTTGAGAGAACACTGAACTTCTGCATGTACTCCTTGACAGTGCTGCTACCTTGCTTCAGTGCTCGGAACTCGCGCTTCTTGATGGCCATAAGTCCAGAAGGGATGTGGGCCTTGCGGAATTCCGTCTTGAAGGTGTCCCAAGTGATGTCTTGCTCAACATGCATAGCCTTGAATCCATCCCACCAAGCTCTGGCAGTCCCCCCGAGACAGTGGGCAGCATACGCCACTTTGTCACGGTCCTCAGTGCATCCGACTAGTGCCAGCAGATCCTCAATGGTGCGGACCCGACTGCTCGCATCCAGGGTTCAGCAGCCTCGATGAAAGTGGGTGGTGCATGCTTCTTGAACTCCACCGTGTGGAACGCCCATGGCCGTGCCCATCGGGCCGGGCGGTTGACAACTGAGCAATCATCTGGAGGGCTGCTGTGTTGGCTTGGCGCCTCTCGAAAGGCTTGGAGAAGCTGAGCCATATCCATGCTTGGAGGAGGTGGTGGTGGTGGAGTCTGTCCTGGGCTTGGTCTGGCTGGCTCCGCCTCAGCAGAACCTCCGGCTTCTTGCGGCTGGGTAGAGGTACCAAGACGTGTTACAACAGCATCCCGTTGGAGTGGTCAAGGTCTCATGATAGGGAACAACAATGAGGGAAAGCGGAGAGATGGAATGCCTAGTAAGGGGTGGTGTGACACACTTTAAGTAAAACAAAGGCGGAAGGGCCAAACTCATGCATTAAACCAAATGGGAAATGTAGTCGTTTACAAGTTCCCAAGGAAAGTACGACTTCATCAAAGCAAGTGGAAAGCAAACACAACATAACATGGTTTCATAAGAACCATTACAAAGACTCGACTTCAAAAGGGGTACACGACCTATCCTACCATAGGCTACGAGCTAGCCTATCCTAGTCCCGAACGGAGTCTAAGTGGTGGAATGCTCGGTCGGGTATTCCGGCTCCTCTGGTCTTCCTCCTCATCATCATCTGTCTCGGTCTCCTCATTGCTTGAGGAAGTGGAGGAGTGAAGGAGCTGAACACGGCGCTGCTTTGCTGGTGGTGTCTTGAAGAGGTTGCGGTACTCCTTTGCCGTCATCTGGCGTGGTTGAGGTGCTCCTCGGCACTGCGACTGTGGGGTCGTCCGCCTCGATAGCTACCGCGGGCTGTCCAGGGGTGCTCCATCCTTCTTGATCCTGTCCGCCTTCGTCTCAACTATGGGAGGAGCTCCTTGGTCTCGCGGAGTTCCTTCCAAGCTCCGTCGACTCGAGGCCAGTGCTTGTGCGGCATCGCCACACAAGCTGAAGTAGGTGCAGAAGCGGAGGAAGTCCTCGTCCAAGGGTGGTGCTGGGTGCGCTGCTCTCGTCGTCACCTTCCTTACGATAAGGCAGAGTAGCAGTGGCTGGCTCTCTTGCCATCTCTGGCAGGAGATCCCGGAGGCGAGTCAGTGCCTTGAGGGCAGCAGTCTCCACGGCGAGAAGCAGGTGTCGCCATCTGGGGTCCCTCAAAGAACCAGCTCGTCGGGCGTCATTCGCCCTCACGACTACCTCCACGTGATACTCCTTCTTGGTGCCGTCGACCCAGTGCTCGTGGTAGGAGAAGGTGGGGACTCGAGTGAACTGGCACTTCCTGAGGCTATCCTCAAGAAGCACGGGAAACCCAGTGGTCAGGAAGTCCTCGGGTACGGCGGCCATCTACAAAAAGTGGAAGGGGAAGGGTCAATAAAGGAATGTGTCCTGTGTTTGGGATGCTAACATAAAACATAGGTATATGGGTAATCTAGGGGATAGTCTTGCTCTAACTAACGTCCATGCTAACTAAGGCTTCCTACAGTCAGATGGCTCGTACCAGCTCTGTGGGGACCCCGACTTGCAAGTCGTGATCACCGAATGCACGTGTCAAAGGATCCCGAGATCAATGCTCACCGAACACACGAAGCTGAATAACAAGAGTCTTACATCCAAACATACCGTCTTACACAAATAGTGACCATCATGGTCAAGTCTTACATCGATAAAGCCTTAAGGGCTGAACATCAAATGAAACATAGCAGCGAAATCATCATCGATAAGTAGAACCCATGCCATCTGCCTTAACCCTACAGCATTCGGACCGAAACGTCCTAGTTCGCATGATCGTCTCCAAAGAACTCTTCTTGAACTCCGGTTCTTCCATGCCCGGTCAATTAAATAACCAGTGGCAAGCCAATGAGTACTTTGAATGTACTACTAAGCAACCCATGATTTGGTTCAAGGTGCGGTAATGCATGACATAGGTAAAGTTTTGCATAAAGCTAGTTTTGAGTGCAGGACATGTTCAACACCCTATAAAGCATGCATCAAGAGAATTCCAGTAACCGTAAGAACCGGTCACAGATATCAACATAAATAGAATGGGCACCAACCCATTTATCATAAACGGAGTGGGCACCAACCCATCTCAATCGTGTCAAGTCTTGGACTTGATCCATGACGACACCATCATCTCACACACACCGGGTTTGAAAACAAGTGGACGTAGCCCAAGAGCGGTTACCCAACTGTCCATGACCGTGGACACGGCTATTCGAATAGTTTTACACTCTGCAGAGGTTGCACACTTTACCCACTAGATCCGGGGAACTTCCGTGTCAAACCACGACCCGCGGTACCTCAAGTACCCGGGGTAAGCACCCGATCACTATCTTTCCCTAGACGACACTAACATGGAGTCCACTCGATTGGTAGTAACCCCCGCGCCAAACATTTCACATCATAAAGTCGCGAGCCTCGCTCCCATATTCATCACATACCACAAGCACGGGTACCAACGGTGTGTCCGGTGCCTCGTGAAAACAGTCATGGCCGCCCTACAGCACGACCCGTCCCCAAGAGAGAGCACCAACTCTCCCCGTCACTAGTAATGCGGGCTCCAAGCTAGTATTGGTCTAGGTACTCAACAATGCCCTTTCCCATATAAGGGTAGAGTGGTCGCGCATGTAAGGTTGGAATAACGGTCGCAACTCCGACCAATCCGTTTTCAAAAACCACACACCCTTTGCTTGGCACACCACTTCGTCATCAAGTGGTCACCCATCTCATCATCTCCCTCGGGCATGAGTGGCACCCGACGGGGTTTTCGAAAATACCTTTGAAATCACTTTGCCTCCTTCACCATGCATATTCCCATCCCTTTTGCATAGCATCTACTTTAGTATCCTATCTACTCCCACCGGCATAACCCTCATAAGAAGGTAGGGCCATGCACAAATGCAAGTACCAACGAGGAATTGTAATCATGGCAACCACCCATGTGGTTCACCATCTCGTCATGATTCCGATGCATCATCAATAAGGAGCTAAAAATGACATGCATATAAAGGGGTATCATAGTCATGGTCAAAGGGCTGCTTGCCTTGGTTGGCTTGATCTTCAAAGTCTTCCGGCACTGCTCCTCCTTCTTCCTCAGCTACCTCGTCAAATATGGGATCTAACGTTGCAAGAAAACAACGGAAAAATAAGGCAATAATAAAAAGCAGAAAAGTCAAAGTGCTCAAAAATGTCAACTTAATTTTGTAAAATACTGGGAGGAAAGCTAGGAAGGGGGCAACTTTTGGTTTTGGTTCTGGAGCAGCAAAGATAGGAGTTATGGATTTTCAAAGGCTCATTTAAATGTCAAAAACCACATTTAAATATTTACAGAAAAGAAAAGGTGATTGGATCTGAGTGAAAGTTGCACCATTAAATAGATTGCAATATTCTAGGAATTTAGAAATTGGAATCAATGCATTTGGATTATTATTCTGCCCTGAGGAATTTTTGGAAGTATCACAGAAAAAGAAAAAGGGAAACGGCGCTGTGCCACTGGGCCAGAGAGGCCACAGCAGCAGCAGGCCCAGGGGGAACCCCAGCCCATGCGGCCGCCACGTCGAAGGCGTAAAGGCCGAATACGCCTTCGGCCGACGGCGGGTCTGTCTTGTATGTGACGTTTTAAACTCGACGGTGGATCCCACCCGTCGGCGTGAGGTCGACAGGCGGCCCCACGGCGGCCGTCGTCTACCTCCGCCGAGGCGACGCGAGCTTCGCCGCGGCGATACAGAACCACGGGAAGGAGCGCAGGGCTACCGTTGGATTCAGGAGTGAGTCGCGGATCTGGTGGTGGTGGAGGCGGTCGCGGGGTGGCTGCCACGGGCGGCGAGGTCCCATGGCGGAGGTGCCAGGCGCCGGTGGCTCCAGCCGTTCCCAGCTGCAAAATGAGGGGGAAAGAGAGGGAGAGCATCGGTGAGGCGAGGGAGGCCGATTCGAGGGAGAAACGGGCGGAGGAGGCCTGTACCCAGACGACGGCGACCGAGGCGGCGGAGCTCGAGCTCGATCTCGAGCTCGAGGCGGCTCTGAGCGAAGTGAGTGGATCGAGGTGGATTGGGTGTGTGGAGGAGCGACAGGAGGAAGAGGAGGGCTCGGGGCGCCTTAAATAGGCTGGCCGCGGTTCACCGTGGGCGTGGCCTCTGGCACCAAGGGATCAGCTCTGGGGCCGTTGGGGAGAGGTTGGAGCTGTCCACGGCGCTCGTGGGAATGGAGTAGGGCGCCAGGAGAAGGAGAGAGAGCGAGGAGGGCTCTGGCGCCCAGCGTGTGAGGCCGACCATTGGCCGAGCCGGGCGGCGTCGGGCACGCTGCTGGAGGAGAGAGAGAGGGGAGAGAGGGGCGGCACGGCGGCGTGTAGCAGACGCCGAGGCACATCTGCCGGCCGCGATGGGAAGGCACGGCGGTCGGGAGGCGCGGCGTCAGCGGTCGGCGCTCTGGCGAGCCCAGAGCGCGACTTTGGCCGCATCCGCGGTTTTCATGGCCTTGCCCGTCCTTTAAGGTCTGGAAGCTACAATGGCGGGGACAAGACCAGAGAAAGGCCTGGATGCCACTGGGTGCAGAAGGGAGAGAGAGAAGCTGGGAGAGAAGAGAAACTGTTGTCCGGAGAGGACAAACTTGATTCTCCCTTCCTCCACATTGCTTCTTCGGGTGAAAAGTGTCTAAGTGATGAGGGAAGTGAGGAGGGTTGTGGCAAAGAGATTTACTCAAGGAGATTAGTGAAAGTGGCAAAAAGAGGCTTTTTAGTATTTTGCCAGAAGGTGTTTGATGGAGTTTTGGTTAAGCTAATGATCCTCACTGGCCAAGATACTCCAATGGGTGAAATGTCACATATATTTAGGGCCTTCCACCCATTTTGAGCTTATTTGGACAAAGTTGCCAATGCAACTTTTGCAAACCCTAGAAATGGGCAGAAATGGGTTTGTGTAGATCCAAGGAGTAAATCATTTCTCCTTGATGTGCCACTTGGTGTGGTAGCCTTATTTGGTCACATGATCAGGCTCACCAAAGTTGGGGTCTTGGAGAAAAAGTTGGTAGTGCAAAGTGGTTCAAACTTGATTTTGGTCAGAGAGGGTTTTGAGGCACTTTGACCAAGATTTCCTCTTCTCCAACCTGTGCCATTTGGTCCAGTTGCATCATTAGACCAATGAAGCATGTCCACCAAGTTTGAGCACATTTGGACATACTTGGCAATGTAAAGTTGATCAATCCTTAGATTGGACAGAAATGGTTTTGAGGGGTTTTGATGGTGTTATCTTGTTCTCCAAGTCATGAGACTTGGCAAGATCAGCAGATATGTCATATGTGACATGATAGAATTTTCCTGGGATTTTTGGAGAATATTTCCTTTGTAAATATTTCAAAAGCTTGAAATATCCAGAAAGGGTTTTAGAGGGATTTGACCAATATTTTGAACATGACCATGTGTTGAAACTCTTATATATGGACAATATATGTCCTATGAGCTTCTCTAAATTTTGTCAAATATTTTGAAACAGAAAATAATTATTCCTATTAAAGACCATTTCTGCCTTAAGAAAAGCCTTTAAATAAAATAG